>JAQZBX010012203.1:0-41574 GCA_029593785.1 Cabassous unicinctus | reverse complement strand
TCCTTGGTTAGATTTATTCCTAGATATTTGATTCTTTTAGTTGCTATTGTAAATGGAATTTTTTTTCTTGATTTCTTCTTTTGGTAGTTTATTATTAGTATATAGAAACACTACTGGTTTTTGGTGTTGATCTTGTAACTTGTCACTTTGCTGAATTCATTTAACCAGCTCTAGGAGCTTTCCTGTGAATTTTTCAGGATTTTCTTTATATAAGATCATGTCATCTTTTGGGTTGTTAGATTCGGTTTGCTAGTATTTTGCTGAGGATTTTTTGCATCTATATTCATAAAAGATATTGGTCTGTAATTTTTTTTTTCTTGTGGTGTGTTTATCTGGCTTTCCTATGAGTGTGATGTTGGCCTCGTAGAATGAAATCAGGAGTGTTCTCTCCTCTTCAAGTTTTTGAAGAGTTTGAACAGGATTGGTGCTAGCTTTTGGAATGTTTGGTAAAATTGCTCTGGGAAGCCATTTGTTCCTGGGCTTTTCTTTGTTGAGAGGTTTTTGGTTACTGACTCAATATCTTTACTAGTTATTTGTTTGTTGAGAACTCCTATTTCTTCTTGAGCCAGTGTAAGTAGTTTGCTTCCAGGAATTTGTCTATTTCATCTAAGTTATCTAATTTGTTGTTTATAATATCCTCTTATGGTCTTTTTTACTTTGGTGGGGTCAGTTATAATGACCCCCTTTTCTCTTCTAATTTTATTCGTTTATGTCCTCTCTCTTTTTTCTTTGTCAATCTAGATAAAGGTTTGTCAATTCTACTGATCTTTTCAATGAACCAACATTTGGTTTTGTTGAGTCTCTACTTTTTTTTTTTCTTTAATAAATTCTTTGTTTCATTTATCTCTGATCTAATCTTTGTTATTTCTTCCTTCTTGCTTTTCATTTAGTTTGCTCTTCTTTACCTAATTCTTCAAGTTTTGAGGTTACATTTATGATTTGAAATCTTTTTTATTTACTGTAAGCATTTAGAGCTATAAATTTCCCTCTCAGCAGTGCCTTTGTGGCATCCCATAAGTTTTGGTATGCTGTAATTTCATTTTCATTCTCTTCAAGATATTTCTTAATTTTCCTTGTGATTTCCTCTTTAACCCATTGATTGTTTAAGAATACATTGTTTAATTTCCACATATTTTTGAAATTTTCATTTGCCCTCTGTTATTGATATCTAGCTTCATTCCATTGTGGTCAGAGAAGATACATGGTATGATTTCAATATTTTTAAAATTTGTTGAGACTTGCTTTGTGAGCTAATATATGGTCTATCCTAGAGAATACCCCATGTACACTTGAGCAGAACATGTAATCTGGTGTTATTGAGTGAAATGTTTCCTATATGCCTGTTAGGTGTAGTTGGTTTATAGTATCATTCAAGTCTTGTATTTCCTTATTAATCATCTGTCTAGATATTCTATCCATTATTGAGTGTGGTATCTTTTTAAAATTAAATTAAATTAAAATTTTAAAGAAGCTTTAGATTACATAAATGATACATCTAAAATATAGGGGGATTCCCATATACTCTACCCCTCCCCCTCCCACACTTTTCCCCTTTAACAACATCTTTCATTAGTGTGGTACATTTGTTAAAATTGATGAACACATATTGAAGCATTGGTACTAACCATGGTGAATAGCTTACATTATGGTTTACAATTTGCACAGTACATTCTTATAGGTTTTGACAAAATGTAAAATGGCCTGTATCCATCATTGCAATGTCATTCAGAACAATTCCAACGTACCCAAAATGCTCCATGTTAAACCTATTCTTCCCTTTCCCTCCTTTCAGACCTCCATTGACCACTCTCTTTTTATCGATGTTGCAAGATCTTCCATTGCTTAAATAGTAATAAGTCTACTTTAGTCCATAGTTGCATTCCCCCTTTATGTTTGTTCACTCCTCAATCTAGAGGATTTTAGGATGGTGATGCCCACTCTGTTTCTGATTGAGAGTGGTCTTATATCCCATGGGGTAGATGAATGGAACTGTCTTGCTTTCAGTTGTAGATACACTCTGTTTTTTGAACAGGTGTTGTCCATCATCAACCTTTTGTTAGTTGTACTGGGCGAGTCCAATGAACTGGAGAGTAGGTGTTGCTTGTAACTCTGCTGAGACTCAGGGCTTAACCAGCATATGATTAGCCAAAAGATTTAAGTCTCTGGTACATATTAGCATAATGAGTATATGCTAAATATAGGTTCAAAAAATGGGGACAGAAGAGCCATGTATAGGGAAATTATAAATGAGTCTAACTCTGTTTTATTGGGGAACATATATTCCAAGGTAAGGCCCACTGACAGGGTGCTGAGTTCCTGAGATTGTCTGCCCTACCTATGTGCCTAGATGTCTCTAGATCCCTCAGGAGCAGCTTTGCTTGAGGCACTGTTTACTGTGGCAGTCAATGAGATCCTTTTGAGATGTGCATAACTGTAACCTTTGGAATAACTTCCCAACTCACTTTGAAATCTCTTACCTATAAAAACTCATTTGCTTAGGTTACATAAATGCTACACAAAAATTACAGGGATTCCCATGTTCCCCACCTCCCACACCTCCCACAACCTCCCACATAAACATCTTTCATTAGTGTGGCACATCACCTGCAATGGATATACACATCCTAGGGGTTTGCCACTAAGCATGAACCATAGTTCACTTTGTAGACCACACTCTCTCCCACACAGTTCTGCATGTTATATGCTGATGTAAAATGGCCTATATCTGTCGTTGTAATGTCACTCAGGATAATTCCCAAGTCCCAAAAAAGTCCCTGTATTACAACTGCTTTTCCCTCTCCCTGCCCTGAAAGTGTCCAGTGGCCACTGACTCCACATCAATGTTGTAATTTCTTCCATTGCTTGAATCACAATATGTCTACAACAGAATACCAGTAAGTCCACTCTAGTCCATAGCACTTCCCCCAATCCTGAGGAGTCTGGGATGGTGATGTCCACTCCACTTCCAAGTGAGAGGGGGCTTATATTCCTTGGATAAGATGGATGGGATTATCCTGCCTGCAGCTGCAGACTCTCTCCATTCCCTGAGATGTCCATTGTCCATCATCATCTCCTCGCCAGGTGACTTGGGTGAGTCCATTGAGCTGAAGAGTAGGAGTTGCAGCTCCACTGAGATTCCCGGCACAGCTGGCACATGGGCAGGCCAAAAGCTCAAGTCTCTGGAAGTATACCTACAAACTCCAGCACCACATATAGGTTTGAAGAGAAGGGACTGATGGACCATGTGCAGGGAGGACTTATTTGAGTCCAACTCTGTCACTCTCAGGAGCATAGATTCCAAAGTATAGCCCACTGATAAGGCATCAATCTCTGGAGCTATTCCCCCTTATATAGGACCTGGGTGTCTCCAGAGCCCTCAGGAGCCCCTCTGTTTGGGGTGATATCCACTTTGGTGTTCTATGAGATCCTACTGAGGTGTGTGTAAGCATTACCTCTGGGATGACCTCCCGACACTCTTTGAAGTCTCTTAGCCACATGAACTCATTTGTCTTTACCTTTTCCCTCTTTTATTCAAGGTCTTTTTCCAGTCATATTGCCAGTTGGCACTTGGTATTAATCCCTCATTGCCAGGGAGGCTCATCCCCGGGAGTCATGTCCCATGCTGGGGGGAAGGTAATGCATTCATATGCTGAGTTTGGCTTAGAGAGAGGTCACATTTGAGCAACAAGGAGGCTTTTCTTAGGCAATATATAATACTAGGCTAAGTTTCAGTTTCACAAGAACAAGATTCATAAGTACAACCATCAATGACAAGGGCCTGGCATATTGATCTGTCCTCCTTCGTTAGGCACTGTCCATGTACTTTAGGGATTCTTAAACTCTCCTGCTGTTAATGTAGAGCTATCAATTTCTCTCTTCAAATCTGTTGGTATTTGCTTTACTCATTTTGGGGCTTTGCTGTTAGTTGCTTATATTTTTATAATTATTTATTATAATAATTATATATTATATATAACAATTATATATTTATAATTTAGTTATAATTGTTAAATCTTGTGGATGAATTGTATGTTTCATCATGATATAATGACAATCATTGTCTTTCATAAGTGTTTTTGACTTAAAGTCTATTTTGTCTGAGAATAATATAGCTACTCCAGCTCTGTTTTAGTTACTACTTGCATGGTATATATATTTTTTTCACCTTTTCACTTTCAACCTACTTGTGCTTTGAATTTAAGATGTTTCTCTTGCAGACAGCATATAGTTGGGTCACCCTTTTTTCATCCGTTCTGCCAATCTCTGCCTTTTGAATGGAGAGTTTAATCTACTTACATTTACATTTCAAATCACTACTGATAATGCACAACTTTCTTCTGCCATTTTACTATTTAGTCTTTGTAATATCTAATTCAATTTTTGTCCTTCAATTCTTCTGTTAATGCCTATTTTTATATTTATTTGCTTTTTTTGTGTTGTACCATATTGAGTGCCTTCTCATTTCTATCTGGATAAATTTTTCAACTGTTTTCCCTGTGCTTGTCATGGGGTTAAATTTTAGCATCTTAAATATATAACAATGATATTTGATTTGATACCAATTTAACTTCAATAGCATACACATGCACTTTTTCTGCACTCATCCATCCCCCTACTATTTTTTGTACTTGTTGCAAATTATATTTTTGTATATTGTATTTCCACTGTGCCATGGATTTATCATTAATTTTTTTTTAGGAGGTACTGGGAATTGAAACCAGAACCTTGTACATGGGAAGCAGGTGCTCAACCACTGAGCTACATAAGCTCCCCAATGAGAGGTTTTTTTTTTTTTTTTTTTCCATTTGTTTGCTTTGTTTTTGTTTTTAGGAAGTACTGGGGATTGAACCCAGGGCCTCATACATAGGTAGCAGGCACTCAACCACTTGAGTTACATCACTTCCTTTCATTACTCTTTATGCTTTTGTTTTTTAGCCTCTATAGAAAGTAAGAAGTGGAGTTACTTAACTCAAAATATAATACAATAGTACTGGCATTTGTAATTATACAAATACTTGCCTTTACTAGAGGTCTTTATATAGTATGCTGCTTTGGACCACTGTCTTTTGTCCTTTCTTTTCAGTCTAAAGAAATTCCTTTAGCACTGCTTGTGTTGCAGGTCTAATGGTCATGAATTCCCTCACTTTTTGTTTACCTAGGAATGTCTTTATTTTTCCCTCATTTTTGGAAGACAGACTAGTATCACCAGATTTAAATTCTTAGTTGGTGTAACCGTTGGCCAATTTGATGTAATTATGAATTCCAAAAATATAATTGGATCATGCTTGTAAACTGATGTGTTAATCTGGGCATGATTAGGTTATGATTAGGGTGTTGAGCCCCACCCCTTGGTGGGTGGGGAATCGAATATAAAAGGCATGGCAAGAACAGTTTTGAGAAGCAGTCTTTTGAGAAGCAGGTTTGATGTTGGAAAGAAGGCCCCAGGAGAAGAGAAGCAAGCCGTTCGCCTGATCGTCTACAGCTGACCTTGCGGAGGAAACAGGAGCTAGGCCTGGAGAGAAATGCAGCCCCGGAGAGAGAGGAACCCAAGAAGCCTGAACCCTGGCAAACGCTGGCAGCTATCTTGCTGCAACACGTGGCAATGGACTGTGGTGAGAGAAGAAACTTAATGCTTTATGGCCTGGTATCTGTGGACTTCTACCCCAAATAAATACCCTTTATAAAGACCAACCCATTTTTGGTATTTCACATTAGCACCTCTTTGGTTGATTAATACAGTTGGCAATTATCTTTTTTTCAGCACTTTAAGTATTTCAACCCACTGTCTTCTTGCCTCCATCATTTCTGATGAGAAATTGACACTTAATCTAATTGGGACTCCCTTATACACAATATGTTGCTTTTTCAGCTTTAAGAACTCTTTCTTTTTCCTTTGCATTCAACAGTTTGTTCAGTATGTTATGGGGTATATATTTTTTTCAAGTGTATCCTATTTTATGTTCTCAGAGCTTCTTAGAAGTGTATATTCATGTCTTTTGCTAAGTTTGAGAAGTTTTCTGTTATTATTTCTTTGATTATTCTTTCTTGCCTTTCCTTTCTTTTTCTGACACTCCCATAATGTGCATATTGGTATGCTTAATGGTGTCCTAGAGGTCCTTTAGGCTATTTTTCCTTTTTATAATTCATTTTCTTTCTTCTCTTCAGGCTAGATCATTTCAATTTTCTTTTTGAGTTTGCCAATTCTCCCAGCTCCAATTTATTGTTGAAACCCTCCTGGGAATTTTTCATTTCAGTTTTCTTTATCTTCAATGCCAGTAGTTCTGTTTTGTTCCTTTTAAAAATTTCTATCTCTTTTGAAATTCTCATTTCATTCATTCATAGTTTTACTGATGTCCTTTAGTTCTTTCTCTTCTTTCAATATCCTTGTGCATATTGAAGGTCACTTTTTAAAGTCTTTTTCTGCTATGTTCAATGTCTGGTCTTCTTCATTGTTGCTTCCTGGATTTTTATCTTCTTCCTTTGGATGGGCCATCATTTCCTATTTGTTTGCCATAATCTTTTGTTGCACATTTTACATTTTAGTATTTCAAATTGTTAACTCTTGGATTTATTCCTGAGATGTCTGTTTCTTGAGTTTGTAACCAGCTGGTGATATGACAGAGATTTTCTTTCTTCATTTTTTAATGTAGGCATTTATAGCTATAAATATCTCTCTAAGCAATGTTAGCAATCCCATAACTTTTGGTATATATATCTTCATTTTCATTCATCTCAAAGAATTTTCTAAATTCTAGTTTTTTCTTCTTTACACATTGGTTCTTATAATTAATTCTTGCATGATATAACTTTTTTATCCTTTCCTTTTAAGTTATCTTTTTATTTAAAGTGCATTTTTGGTAGAAAGTACATGGCAAGGTCTTGCTTCTGTCTGACAATTTCTTCCTTTTAGTTGTAGTTTTTTGACTATTTACATCTAATAGAATTGTTGATATTGTTGTGTTTTATGTGATTTGCTATTTGGTTTCTTTTTATCACTTTTCTTCTTTGTTTCTATTTAATGAATTTCTTGTTTTATTTTAATCAATTGAGTATGTGGTTTCATTTTATTTTCACTATTGGCTTGTTAGCAATGCCACTTTATTTTTTACTTTTTACTACCATATTTACAATATTATCTTTAACTGATCATTCTCTATCTTCAATATTATTATGTCATGTTACACAAAATGTAAAACTCTATAGGATTGCCCCCATTTCTCCATCTCATTTTTGTGCTATTATCTTTCATACCTTTTACTTCTCCATATGTAATAAACACCATAATATTATTATTATTATTAAAATAGTCAATTATTTTAAAAATTAAACACTTCTAAACAAAGTTTTTGTATTTATTCGCTTATTTACCATTTCTGGCCTTCTTCATTTCCCTTTACATAGACCTGGTTTTCTATGTGGTAACATTTTCTTTAACCTGAAGGTCTTTAACATTTCTTATAGTCTTGATCTGAAGTGATAAATTCTTTCAGATTTATTTGCTGGATATGCCTTTATTTTGCTTTCATTTTTGAAGGATATTTTCACTGGGCATAAAATTTTATGTTGGAATATTTTTTTTTTCTTTTAGCAGTTTAAATATGTCATTTTATTGTCTTTTGTCTTGTATTGTTTTTAATTAGCCATTACTATTTTTACTCTGGTTATCCTTTACATAATGTACCCTTTTCTCAGGTTCTCTTAAGATTTACCTCTCATCCTTGGTTTTCAGCAATTTGATAATTTTGTGTCTTAATGTGATTTTATTTGTACTTGTTCTACTTGGTGTTCATTGAGCTTCTTGTATCTGTGTGTAACATGCTTGCTTTGCACTTGGAAAATTTTTTTCTATTTTTCCTCAAATATTTTTTCTGCTGCCCCTTCTTCTGAGAATCAAATTAAATATATGGTAGATGACTTAATTTTGTCCTACAAGCCACAGAGTTTCTGTTCATCTTTGTTCAGTCATTTTTCCATTTGTGCTTCAATTTGGATAAATTTTATTGGTATGTTTTCAATTTTGCTTATCTTTTTTTTTTTAAAGTATCTAATCTGGTATTTGGTCTATACTGATGTGTTATGCTTTAGATATACTTTTTTTAGTCCTAAAATATCATTTGGTTAGTTTTTATAGATTACATTTCTTTCTTCATTATGTTCACATTTTCTCAGAATCCTTGAACATATTTATTATAGATGTTTAAAAATCTGCCTGTCATTTCTGCCTCTGTTATTATTGACTATTTTTTTTTCTGCATTATTGGTCACAATTTCCTATTTCTTGTAGGTCTAATATTTTTTATTGGACTCTGGACATTATAATGTTATAATGATTAGTGTTATAACTAAGACATGGACCTTCATAGATCTTTTCTAAGTATCTTAGGTATTCAATATGATTGGTTTACTTTGTCTAATTGGAACTAAACATCTCCCAACCTTGTATGATCTTGGGAGTTTTTTATTCCTACAGCTACCCTGTAGTTATTCTTTGCCTAGTTTTGTGGAGTTTCACCCTATAATACACAGTTTAGTATTCAGTCAAAGACTGAAGGTATCCTCTAAGCAGATTTCAGGTGCTCTTTGTATATGTGTGTGTACTTCCCTCCTATCTGGTGCTTTCTTCACAAATCTAGCTGCTTTAGGATCTCTGAATTCTTATTTCTAACTCATTGACTTATTAGGATGATTATGTTAAGCATTAGGTCCTCCGCTCTGTATTATGGTACAGAAAATGTCTTCTACAACATAATACATGAATAAGGAAAGGGAAACTTATATTTATGTGTAATGATTCTATCAGTCATTATCTCATTTAAACTATTGATTATTACCATAATCATAAGTAATATTTTTTCAATTTTAAATATGAGGAAACTGAGATTCAGACAACTTAAAATAATTGAAAGCAAATTCATACATTTATTCAACAAACATATTTACTGACCATCTTCAATGTGTCAAGTTTTTAGAGGTACCAATATACACTGAAAGACCATTCAAGTGTGGGTCCTGTCTCGTGGGGGTTTTGGTACAGTGAGGAATCTGATAATAAATAATCAAGGTACAAGGAAATATATATACAAAATCATGGAGGAGTGAAGAAGGAGATGAAGAAACCAGGTTTGTTTGTCATTTAATAGATACTTAAACAGAGACTTAAAAGATACTAAGGGACCAGACACATGAAAGGATTAGGGAAAACATTTCGATATTTCATACAGAGGGCATGATATTCATGGAAGTATGGGAGGATTTTATGTGTTCAAGGAAGTGAAAAGAAAGCAATGTGGCTGTGGAAAATTGGTTGAGAGGAAGAGTGAATGCAAATGAAGATATAGTGCTAAGTAGGAGAGGAATCATGCAAGGTTTGTAAGGAATAAAGAGGCTGGTACATAGATTTGGAAAATATAAATTTATTTTTATTTTTTATTAATTTATCTACACTATGGGGCATAGTTTTTAGGGAGGTGAGAGAGGAATCTACAAGAGTAATAAAGAAACTATTTTAGGAATCTAGGTAGGAGACGATAGTAGGTTAATATAAAGCAGGGAAGATGTAGAGAAGTGAGTATGTTCTAGAAATATTTGAAAAGATAAGCTATAGTATTTAGTGATAATTTGGAGTTTGAAATGACAGAGAATGAATCAAGGATGATATCAGTTTCTAGCGTGAGCAACTAGATAGTATGTACTAAAATAAGATGGAGAGAAACAGGCTTGGGTAAAGGACGAGGAGACTGAAGAATTTAATTAAAATATTAGAATATGAGTTCCCAACGTGGAGATGTCAAGTAGACAATTGGTTATAGAAGAAAACTCAGAAGAGAAGCATTGGCTGAGAATTTAAATGGGAAAACTGCTAATACATACATGGTAATTAAAGTCATGTGAATGGATGAGTTCAACTAGACCATGTAGAAAGAAGTGGGAATAAAAGGGGTCCAGAATCTAGTGCTTATAAATTTCAACTTGTAGAAATCAAATAAAGGAGAAGCAAGCCTCAAAAGACACTGAATATGAATTATCTTAAATGTAGGAGAAAATCCAAAAAGGCGAGATTAACCCAAAACCAAGAGAAGAGAATATTTTATAAAGGAAGGAAACAATATGGGGAAGGAGAAGTAAATATCAGTTTTGGTCCTTGGTAACCTTGACAGTTACAGTTTCTGTGGCATGATGACAGCCAAAGCCAGATAAGAGTGGTTTGAAGAGTTAATGGAAAGTGAGGAGGTGGGGAAAGAATGTAGACAACTCCTTTGATCACTTTGGCTTTGAAAAGGAGCAGAGAAAAGATATGTCAAAGGAGAGTTATTTCAGGATGAGGAAAAACAGAGAACTTCCATATGCTAGATGATCCTACTAAAGAGGAAAAGCTTTATGATGCAAAAGTGGAACAAGATGTCTAAAGGATGGGAAGGTGAGAGAGGAAGGGATTCAGAACTGATATGGAAAGACAAGCCTTTGAAAAGCAAAGGCAAAATCTTCCACCGTAATAGGAAGGAAGAAAGAAACGGTAAGTGTAGATGCAGGTGGCATGTAGGTATAGTGGTGGGACCAACAGGAATTTCTGAATGACAATTTAGAATTTCTCTATATAGTATGAGTCAAGGTCATCAGCTGAGAATGAGAGGAAGAGAAGAAAGACAGGTAGTAGTTATGAGGAGATAGGAGAAAGGAGAAATAGTCCTCTTGGGGGTCCAGGAAACACAGGGTAGATTTGCCAGGCAGTGTTAAACATCAAATTACTTTTGAGATCATGATTTAACATGAAATCATTTACCTACTTGTTTCATTTTCTCCTTCAGTGTTATGTTTTTGAGGTGTAGTACAGAGAAAATGCTTTGTTAAGTAAACATAGGACTGATTCCTATTTTGTCTATTTGTTTTTTATGAGATTTGACAGGACAGAGATGCAAATAGTTGCAGTTTCAGAATGTGTAAGAGGGTCTTAGGAGAAGTATTGCAGATTAGAAGAATGGGGTTGGAGATATTGGTATTTGTGGGTGGGGTAAGGCCAAAGGAATTGTTTTGATGTTGCATCTGCATAACAGCCACACTGTTTTCACTTAGATGGTATATTTATTTGGCTTAGCTAGAAGGTGGGCAAATGAAAATTCTTTGCTTCTTCCCCAAGCCACCCCTTGGTTGTCCTACTGGGAGTTAAGGTCAATGCAAGGGAGTGATTGGGCAATATGATATAGAAGCTAAATGTGTTTTATCTACTGGCAGGCTCTGTCCTTTTATTAGATTTGTGATCTTGGACGTATTAACTTCTCTGTGCCTCACTTTCCTCATCAGGAAGATGTAGATAAGAAGAGTTTCTATAGCCCATGGTTGCTGTGAGCACTGTCTGAGTTAATGCAAATAAAGTGCTTGGATCTGTGTCTAACACATGCAATTGCTCAATACATGTCTCCACCTCCTCTTATTTTTATTATTGTTGTTATTATGGACCATGGATTCTAAGCAGGAAAAGAAAGGAAGTGAATTCTGAAGAATGCTGTGGGTAGTGAGAAAGTAGTAAAACAATGGATTGTGGGTCATGGTGGTGTCATAATAGAATTAGACAGTTGGTAAGATAGGAAGCAGTCATCAGAGAGTTGGAGGTTAGCATCTAAGATTTCAAAGATGGTAAAGGCTTTCCTGATGATAAAATACATGTTTTGATAAAGAGATAGTGTGGTAGATTGTACTATTATACTTAATTATGTAAAGCCCTTCCTGTATGAGTATTGTATATCTCATCCTCTTACCATGTGACATGCATTGTCTTTCTGTGGGAGGGATGTACTTCCCTGCCCTATTGAGCAGGATTCCATTGTGTGTCTTGCTTTGGTAAATGGAATGTGAATGAAAGTGACATCAGCTGCTATTGCGCAACAGCTTTAAGAACCATGACAAGGTTCTGCCATTGCCTGCCCTCCCCTCCTTCTTCTTCTTTTTTTTTTTTTTAACCACAAAATCCACAAGTCCCAGACAGAGGCTAGTACTTCAGTCTAGACTCTAGACTTAAAATGATGTGAGGCAGAGCTGCAGCTTACCAGCAGCTGACATTTCGCATGAGCAAAAGTAAGCCTTTGATATTGTAAGGTGCTGAGATACTGGAGTTATTTGTTACTATTGCATAAGCAAAAACTGACTCATACAGGCAGAATGGCTAGTGCAGAGTGGAGGAAAAGGTCTTCTGAGATGAAGAGCTCAAGGACTTGAACGACCATGGTTTTGAGAGCCAGAGCCATCCACATGAATATTGAATTTCCAAACACAGTGATGAGTTAGGTTGGAAAGGAAAAGTGTGATCCAGGATCACAAGCCTTCAATGAATGAGGGCTCAGCAACAGGATATTGGTAGCAACACAAAGGGAAGGAGGATGATTTCTCAGAGGAGAATGGTTTTTATAAGAGGAAAGGGAAAGGAATTGGCTTTAAGGAAGAACAACTAATCCTACCTCCTGATCTGCTAGTACAAGAGATACATGCTCACACTGGAATAGATTATAGGGGAAGTAAGGACTTCAGGATTCAGTTATTTTTCAGTAAATACAATTTTGTTAAGAGAATGTGAAATGATGTTGGGTCCACAGAAGTGAGTTGGTTGGTTGAAGAATGGGAGTTCCAGAAGGCAGAGTAGAAGGATTTAAGAGAGTCAAGAGGAGTGCAGAAGTGGGTTAAATTATCAGATGTGCATAGAATATATGGTTTGGAGCTAGGGTGATGGATGGCCTAGGAAGCTTGGATTTCTGCCCATGATGAGGTCATCAGGAATGGAAGGTTCAATGGAGTAGTCATGGTGGGAGACTGGTTCTGGTACTGTGGTCCTTGGTGCTATAGGGGCCCCTTCATACCCCATCTGCTTTCAGGGATACTGTATACAATTCTATTAAAGAGGCATGAAAGGTTTTAAGGTTTAGCCATTTTCTTTTGGTCTCTTCTTCCTCACCCTCCCTTCAGATAGTAATGATCCCAGTCTTCCACAACTGTGGTTCTTCAGGCTCCATCCCCCATAGAGAACTAAGTAGTTCAGAAGCTTTTTCTTCCTTGTACAAATTCCCTTTAATGAAGGGACATCAAAGGAGATGTATTTAGTCATATATATAGTCCCTGGTACCCCACAAGTTACTCTAGGTAACTCTGCTTATACAGAATTGGCTTCTTCAACTCTGACCCTCACTATGGATAAAGACAGAATTTCAGGAGATATTATTAGCTGAATATTTCTAGATGTTCCATAATATTAATAAAACTATCATTTTATGTCATCATAGCATGTAACATTTTGTACTTTCTTTTTCATTACAGCAAGATTGCTTGCTATAGTTGGGAATATTAAAAAAAAAGCCCATATTAGTAATTAAATCAAAATGGGGGTAATTGCCCTTGCATGAGCAATTGTTAGTTTATTAAATTGCTTACTCTCTGAATATTGTTCAGTGCTCAAACACTTAAGTAGCAGTCATTAAGACTGCCAAAATGATAGTTCCTATTTATTTAGTACCTTCTACACAGCATATTTGATTTCAAATATGTAAACCAAATCTTGAATACTTTATAAAAATAAGCATTGACCATGAGATCTCTGAATGAATTTCTGCCTTGATTATGACACTCTGATTATCTTATTGAAGTGAGATCACCTTTGCATTGGCAAAACTTTGATTCTTGTTCACTTTCATTTTTAATGCAAAGAAATTGAATCTACACACTTTAGGAGGATTTCAACAACAGAGTGAAGAAATTGGCAATCTACTATATTCTGAAGTGGAGATTCCTCTCAGTAGATCAAGTGCTTTGTAAGAAAATCAAAGCCTTCATCAACACTGCTGGCTGGTAAAAGGTCTCTTTCTCTACCACTGTCCTAGTTGAAATTTTCAGAGGGGAGAAAAATGCGAAGTGATGATGAAGATGAAAATAATGATGATAGCAGCTATCTTTATTGACTCCCATTTTGTGCCAGATACTTTATATTAATTTCTTGTTCTCCTCCCCAAAACCCTGCAATGTTGGCTTTATTATTTCCATTTGCAGATGAAGGGCCTGAGGCTCAATGAGATTTTATAACCTATCTGCAAACCACACAGCTTGTAACTGGTTGAATGAAGATCCAGGTAAAAAACTCAGTCCTCAATGTCAAGTTAACCCTCAAGCACAGACATTCATATTAATTTTTCAGCTCTTTTCAGACACTATTATCATTTATTTCTTCTCCTTTTTGTCAAAGGAGAAATATTGTCCCCTCTATCAAAATATTTTTTAAAATTGCCATAATCATAATTATAATAATAACAAAACAATTTCATGTTTGTTATTTCTATTGATTTTCACAAAAAGCCCATAAGGTAGATATTATTGTTAAACCTAAAACTTAAGCTCACAGAGTTTATGTAGCTTGCTGAAGACTACTTAATGATAATCCTAGAGCTGGTAATTTTGTCCACTCTGATTCCACATCTGCTTCCCACTATACCATTGAGTCTTTCAAATGATTTTTGTGTAGCTGTTAATAGTTTACAGAATACATTTATGTATATTATTATTTAATCTAAGTCTTATGATGTCATAAATCAGAATTTTGTTATAGGTCAGGAATTTCATAAATTTTTATTAGGACTTATCCAGAAATTGCTTGCTGATTCTTGTGGTATAATTTTAGGTTAATTTAGAAGTCTTCCTGCCTCTATCTACCTGTAGTCTACCTGACTATACCAGAGATTGTGGTCCCAGAACAAGTGCCAACAAATATGTTTTAGCAAATGAAATATCTATCGATAAATACAAATGCCAGTCTTATTTATCTCATAGAACCATTGAGAATATCAAGCGGCTCATGTAGACACTCTTGATTCTTTCTCTTTGCCCCTTCCCTAGAATAGGGGAGAAGCTTCAGTAGTTTTTTCCTTTCTGTTCTGAAATGTTGCCCAAGGTCATTTAGCTGTTAAGGAATAGAGCTAAGATTTGAACCAAGGCCTCTGAGTTCAAAGCCAATGTTTCCACCCAGCGTGTTATACAGCCATCCTGAATTCCATGACATGTTAGTCCTTCAAGCTTTTGCCCAGTGAAATGTTTCCCACCTCCATGTATTCTCCTCCAGGCTACTTGACAAATATTTATTCATGTTTTATGATTCAGCTCAAATATTACTACATTCATTCAATAAACATTTATTGATCACTAACTTTATGCTAGGGACTATGCTACAGCTGTGGAAAAAATTAATAAGACTTAGTTTCTGGCCACAAAGAGCAATGGTCTAGACAGAGGATAGATAATTAAACCAATGGCAATGTGATAATTGGCAAAGGAAATGAAGTGAAGGCACCGAAGGACTTGCTGAAGAGCCCCAACCCTAGCACAGGATGTGAATCTCCCACCATTGTGTGGTCCCATGTGATCAGAAAAGACAAAGCTTAAACCATGGCAAGAGGACTCACACAGAATCAGATCCTTTAAAACACTCTGGTTTAATACAGCAACAATGTAGTGCTCTAATTCCTAGAGTATTGAGAACCCAGCAATATCAACCTGATGGGATTATTTTATGATTATCTGATTGTGCTGTGGGTATAAACAGACCCTAGGAGCAGATTACAATCACAGTGAGTTAGTTTTCTCTACATCTTTGTCTTTCCTGTCTACTGATCTCCACAGTACCTTTCCACTTTTCACTGTGACAGAAGTGCCCACCTCATGTCTCCGTTAGCTTCACTATCCACGTTGAAGATCCACTTAACAGCCTCACCTCACAGTTCCCGAGCCCCTCATCTCCAAGAGCAATTATCAGCACGCTACTTTAAACATCCGATAGCAGGTCCTGGAGCAGAGTTTCCTTATCATCACTATGAATGCTCTCACCACCAGCGTCCTCACAATTACAACTCTCCATCACTCCATTCCCCATTTTCCTTCCAGTTTGCAGACTCAATCACTGCTGAGTTAGTTCTTCACCCTCTACACCTCCAAGCCCAATATCTATTCTAGTCATGGGATATTCAGCAAGTCACTTAAACCTTTCGACCCCCAGTATCTTTATCTGTGTAATAGGGATAAAAATATTTTCTTGGGGAGCCATTGTAAAAATTAGCATGAATAAACTATGAAAATGCTCCTGAGTTCTTTCGCCATTTGGTTTGTACTATTTATATGACATTCACCATATACTGCTTTGTGGCAGGATAATTTGTGTAAATCTTTCCTGTCTCCTATTGGACACTTAATTTATATTTGTATCACATATAATCCTTTAAAATAATAGATAATGAACAGGTAAAGGGTTATACAGTTTTTAATGAAGAAAATACAATTTTCTGTGTCTTTAAATAATCCTTGATGTGCCAGTTTTATACCTCTTTCTCTCGACGTTGGGAGGGTTGTTTTAAAATATTTAATTATATTAAGATTTATTTATTTTTAATGTTATCCCTCCACTTGTCAGAACTCAACTCCTCCTGTGTGTCTGTGCATTAACCATCAACAGTAGCATTTTAACAACCAGAATCAAAGCTGCAGATCCCACAGCTGACTTGGGGTTGGAGATTCAGCAAGACTGTTTCATGACCTTGACAGGTTTTTACATTTTTCATGAAATCTACCACCTGTCTTCATTTTCCTTCACACTGTCCCCATTTAGGGACATGACGCTCTGGTCTGGAGAAAGACTGCCAGGCATGTGAAAGTCTCTTGACAATTTTTCTAGGTGCCATGGTTTCATTCCTTTTGGCCAGGCTGTTTAACATTTAATATACAATTTTTGAGCATGTATTCTTTGCTAAGCACAATGTCCATATAAGGAAAAATAAAGAATTAGTAGTTCAGAAGATGTACACTTTTAAAAAATTAGGCTTGAGGAGAATTTTTCCCATGTGTGCCCTCATTAAGAAGTTAATATCCAAGGCAGGAAAGCATCCTAGAAAGCATGCCTACATTTTGCACAAGATCAGGATTCTTATGCCATAAAATGAGGAGGCTGGACACTATTATCTCTAAAACCTCTTCCAGCTTTAAGTGCCTAGCAAACCCTCTATTGGAATCAGGAGTCATCTATGAGCTGAAGAACCCATTCCTAAGAACAGAAATTTGTCCCTAGCCAGATTCCCATGAAAATCACTGGTTTGTGCAGGCCCACAGTGACTGCAGACCTGCGGATGATTATTATGAAGAATGATAACCAAACATTATGATCATGTCTACACGTGGTCAGTGAATCAAACCAAATTGGGAGTTTAGTCATGATTGATTTTCTTGGCATCCTGCTAGGTGATGACTGTTTTATAGGAGCAAATGAGTGGTTTTGCGAGTGGTGGCGCCATCTATTCCCAGCCAAACTGGTGACTGTGTCTGCCACCTGGGGTTTTGATGGCAGGAAGCTGTATCCTGGTGTCTGGCCAGCTGATGTGGCCACAGCTTAGACCCTGAGCCAATGCTATTCCCCAGAAGACCATATTGAATGTTCTCTTCAGTCCAGCCCATGAGAATCTCAGAAAAATCTGTGCTCTTCTCCGTGTTTCTTTCCTTTTGAGCTGTGTTATCATGGGGAAAAATTATTTGATCTCTCAGCCTCAGTTTCTTCATATGTAAAGTGTGGGGAGGATATCTACTTCACAGAGTTGTGAAAATTACGTGGGCTATAAAGCTCCTAGAACAGAGTAGGGCTTCAGTAAATGTTATTTTCCCTTTGCTACATCACCCTTTTCTTATCCATAGCTGTCATTGTGGCACAGCTGGGATCTGAAATTTTAATTGCAACAATTATTCACTTGGGCAAACACATATCCCTTGTTAAATCCAACACTCCACCTACTCTACTGTACCCATGCGGCCGAGCATGTTGGAGAAAAGCCCGCAACCATGTTGCTCATCTTAGCTTCCTAGCTGCTAAAACAAATACCATACAGTGGGTGGCTTAAACAATGGGAATTTATTGGCTCATGCTTTTGAGGCTAGAAGTCCAAAATTGAAGCATCAACAAGGTAATGCTTTCTCCCTGAAGACTGTGGTACTCCAGGCTGCTGGCATTCCTTGGGTCCTTGGCTTTTCTGTCCCACGGTGATGCACATGGTGGCATCTTCTCCTTTCTTTCTGGATTCTGTTGACTTATGCTTTCTGTTCCTCGCTGGTGGCTTTCTCCCTGTGGCCTTCTCAATAAGGCCTCCAGTAGTAGGTGTGAGACCCATTCTGATTCTTGGCCACATCTTAACTAAAAATAACATCTTCAAAGGTCCTGTTTACAGTAGGTTCACACTCACAGGAATAGGCTATGATTTAGAACATGTTTTCCTGGGGTACACAATTCAACTTTCTACACTGCCTGACTCCAGGCTATTTAGCAGCCCTAGTCCATTCAGTCTTCTGTTTTTCCATGGAAGTGCATACTTTCCTTCTCTCCTCAAATCTTCAACATCTTCTCCCTAATCTCTTTCTCAGTTAATTACAATCTTCCTATTCCACTGGGAAAATTGAAAAACTCAGAACACAACCTCCTCGAGTCTCCGTTACTTCACATAGGCATCCACTCACAGCAGTGCTCATGGGCTCCACTGTCTTTCTTGTTTCTGTGGATCAACACTACATCCATGCTTACCCTTCTTCTTGAGCAAAGGCTTCCATCCTTCCTCAACAATTTCCAGTCAGCACCTCTTTCTTCTGCATCAACAAATTCTCTCTCTCCATTGGACCTTTCCCAACATAAACATGCTTTTATTTCTCCTATCTAAAAACAAAAATAAAACCTTTCATGCTACTTCCGCCTCACCTAGTCATTCCCTCCTTTTTGAAATACTTTATTCACTTGGCTTTCAAAATACATAGTTTCTTAGTTTATTGCTGACATCGCCGGCTATTTTAAATCAGTTTTCTTTGCCACATCCTTCTCCTTTTCCTATCTTCTAAATGTTGTGGTGCTCCAGGGCTTGTACTGGGATATTTTCTCTTCTCTTATTCTCTATTCCCTGGCTTTAAATATCATCTGCATATTTAGGCTTCTCAAATTTATAGCTCCATCCCTAGGCTCCAGATATTTTTTTATCCTATTTGACTTCTCCACTGTATGTCTACAATAGAGTTCAAACTTATTAAGTATAAAAGATATTTTTAAAAATTTGAACCCTAAAACTATGCCCTCTACTCAGTTTTTTCCTTCTTAATAAATGGTACCATTTCTCATGAAGTTACTTGGGCTAAAGATCAGGAGATCTTTGTTCCATCTTTTTCTCTCATCGCTCACCCAATCCATCGCTAAAAGAAGATTACATAAAGTAAGATGAGAACCACTACACACCACTGAGTCTATATTTGAAATATCTCCTGAATCTGATATGGTTAAATGAAGAAAGGATATATGTATATATGTATGTATGGATGGATGGATAGATACAGGTGGGCCTAGGTTTTAATTTCTTTCTAATCTTCTGGAAATTTCTTTAAAGGAGTTGTTTGGAATATAAAATGAAGGCCTATATTCTTACATGTCCCACATTAATTCAGAAGATTCTATTGAAAATAGCAAATGCTCAATTAGTGTTTGTTAAATTCAGAAGAGAGTTAGAATTAAGCCACATGTAGAGAATTGACTAGATAATATAACTTTCCCTAAATAGCTCAAATGTTTCACAAAAAGGTAAAATAATTAAAACCCAATCAATTTAGAAAAATATATGTCTATATTCATTTTATAGTTAGAGAAACATTGATGGGCGAAATAACTTGAGCAAGATATGGTAATGAAACACCTCACTGTAGATGACATGGGTGGAAGTAATTAGGCCAGTTAGTAGGCAATTTCAATAATCTAGGGAAAATATAATAATTTTTTACTTTTAGCAACCATATGTTTGTGGTAAAGAATACAGTTTTCTGTATAGAATATTATATTTATCTTTGAGTTCTATTTTTCAATTAGAAATATGTTACCATAAAATGAATTATCTAATAGAATTACTGAGTAGTCAAGTTTTGAATGCATTCCTCTTTCATCATGACAAATTTTGGGGGAATGTAAGACTTAGGATTTAAAAATAAAGTCATTTGCCTCTTAAAATTATATTGGGGGTGTTTGGGGGAAAAGCTGGGTTAAATAAGTAAAATAGTTCCTTTGCTTAGGACTTTTCAGGCTTTAATATGGTAATAAATCCTGTGAATGTATTCCTTTCCCAAAAAAGGGAATATCATATGCAGCCCTTTTTCCACATTAATTTGGCCCTTTTTTCATTTAACACAGATTAATTTCTTGAGGCATATTAGTTTTTTTGTGGAACACAGCTTGAAAAATTGTCCATAATTGGCAATTCCCTAAATTTATGTTTTTAATCCCCAACGTGTTGCTTTCTCCCTTCTTTAACAGAATTATCTCTATGTCAACTTCTTGTAATCCTAAATCATAAGCTCATCATAAGAAAATGCTCTACAAGCCATTATATTATGCTGTCTAGCTTGAGAGTGCTATTAATTCTAGGCTTTAGGAAATGCAATACGAATATGTGCCATATTATTATAAGCAAACTTTGATGCAACTTTTCACAAAGACTCTTTTTATATGCTCCTCCTCACCCATAATAGTTGTCTCTTGACAGCAGGCATGTTATAGACACACATATATTTTAATTTATAAAATGTATATAAAATAAAATGCATATATATTATTCTGTTCAATGAGATTTGACAATTGCATACATCCAAAATAAAAGTATAACATATTTCCATAACCCCAGAAAGTTCTTTCATGCCCCTTCCTAACCAATCCTTCCCAAAACCTCAATGAGACAACCACTTTCTGATTTCTATCTCCATAAATTCGTTTGGGCTGTTCTTGTCCTTCTTATAAATGGCATAATTTAGAATGTATTCTTTTGTTTCCAGCTTCTTTTGCTCAACTTGTTTTTGTATTTCATTCATGTTGTTACATGTATCAGTTGGTTATTTCTTTGCATTGGAAGTAGTATTCCATTTTATGAATATACCACACTTTATGTACTCTTTATCTTGTTGAGGAACATTTGGGTTGTTTACAGTTTTTGGTTTTTATGACTAAGATTGCCATAAACCTACTTGGACAAGTCTTTGTGTGTGTGTGTGTGTGTGTGTGTGTGTGTGTGTGTGTATTTTCATTTCTCTTGGGTGAATATCTAAGAGTGGAATTGCTTAACTGTATGTAAGAAACAGCCAAATGGTTTTCTAAAGTGTTTTTATCACTTTACACTTCATCAATATTTTAAATTTTAGCCGTTTTAGTGAATGAGAAAGGATATCTCTTTGTTGCTTTAATTTGCATTTCCTTAATAACTAACATTGAGTACCTTCTCATGTGTTTATTGATCATTTCTCTTTTTCTTTTGTGAAGTGACTGCTCATGTCTTGTGCTTAGGTTTATTGGGTTGTTAGTCCTTTGAGTATTGTTTTATAGGTGTTCTTTCTAAAATCTGGAAAAAACTCCTTTGTCATATTTATGTATTGAAGAAATATTTTCAATACTTATTTTCAATAAGTATGACTTTCCTATTCATTTTCTTAGTAGTGTGTTTTGAAGAACAGAAATTTTAATTTTGATAAAGTTTAGTTTATCACGTTTTCTCCTGTGGTATTGTTTTTATGTGCTATCTAAGAATTTTTTGCCTAACCATGGACATAAAAATATTCTCATATATTTTTATCTAGAAGCTTTTTTTGTTCTAAATTTATATTTATATCTTTACTCCATCTCAAGTCAATTTTTGTTTATGCAGAGAGGTAGGGGTTAAGGTTTACTTTTTTTCCTTATGAGTATTTATTAAAAAGACTCCTTCCTCCATTAAATTTATTTGGTGCCTCTGGCAGTCATGTCTATAGTAGATGATTTTATGTCTCCCACTTCAGGCAATAGAACACATGCATTCATTTACTAATAATTTCCAAGCCTCCATTCTGTACCAGGCACTGTACTGGGCCCTGGAAACACAATGGAAAACAACAGAGAACGTGGTCTCTACTGCCAGAGTAGATTAGTTAGGCTGCTTTAGGATCTAAAGAACTGAAGTTTTTATTCAAATTAGCTCAGATCTAAGGATGTACATAATCTCACATAACTAGAATTTTGGGGTAGGGCAGACTTCAGGGTTTATTAATTCTATGCCTCAAAGTTGTCATCAAGGTCTCAGTTATGTTTTGTTTTGTTTTTTTCCTTTTCTCTGTTCTATCATCCTCACTCAGATTGGCTGCATCCTCAAGCTGTTAGCAAGATGGCTGCTACAGTTCCAGGCATTACAACCAGAGAGAATTTTATCCAGAGGTAGAAGATAAATTGTTTTTATTTTTAGCTCTGTTTTGGGCATGAGGACTCTTCCCCCAATTTCCAGTGGACACTCACTCATGTCCCATTGAGAAGAATTTAGTCATAACCTATTCCAGAACCAAATATTGGCAAGGGAATGAGGTTGTTCGTTGAGCAGTCAGATCTACTTCTAGACCTGGGGTGAGGCTGCTTCTGCTGAGGCACATGGCACCCTGGGGGAGTGATAAGTACCTGAACAAAATTAGGGCACTGTTAGTAAACCAGTCAGGAAAAGTGGATATGGGTATGCAACCATTGATGTTCATGATACATTCTTTATGCTCAATTAGGGCAGATGAACATTAAACATGTAAATAAACCATTATAAGAGTAAATACATATAGATTCTGATAATTATTATAATGGAACTTAAACAAGATCTTGAAATAGAGAATAACTTGGGAGTTACCACTTTAGGTAGAATGTTTAGAGCAGACCTCTTTGAGGCAATGGTCTTTAAGGTGACATTTGAGTGAAAGAATAACCATGCCCCAAATGAAGGAAGAACATTCTTGTCAGAGGGTGCAAAGTCCCTAAGGAGGGAAAGAGTTTGGCATTTTCTAAGAACTGCAAACAGACCAGTGTGTCATGAGTCTAGTGAATGATGGGGAAGCAGACACGACACAAAGCTGGAGAAATAGGAAGGGCCATTTTACGCAGGGCCTTGTAGACCTTGTTGGACCTGGGGCCAGTGTGATCACTTGCATTTTCTTTCCTGGGAATTTGGAGTAAGGAATAGCAGAATGTATTTCAGTTTGGAATGGTCTCTCTAAGGGAAGGATATTACCTGGGGAGCTAGAGTGGGGGTGAGGAGGTAAGGGATGGCTCATAGAATGAGAAGCAGAGGAAGTCCGTCTGCAAAGAGAAAGAGAAGAAGCAGATATATAGAAAGGAGCTGAGACAAGGCAGCCAGAGATAAAATCATGATTGCCCTTTGCACCTTTGTTCCAGGACCTTCCATGAATCCCTGCTCTAATTCTTCCTTTAAATTGCTTGAAAGAGCTGGATTCATTTAGTCAAATAGCCTCTCTCGCTTAAGCTAAATTGATTTGGATTTTGTTACTTGTAACTAAAAGACTTAAGCAATGCACATATAATTTCTGTGAGGTTGACATTCTATCAAGCAAGATAACTCGAGTCATGTCATCTGTATGAGTCAATTCCAGGTAAGGATCATTTTTCCAGATTTGGTTTCCTTTGTTGGAGAAGTAGCTGAAATGCTGGAAGGGTAAAAAAAGAGAGAGAGAGAGAAAAAAAAACAAACACCTTATGACAACTAATTCCTTTTGTATAAACAGATATTTTTTATATGTCTATAAAACTGTCCTGTTTGTTACATTCTACTTCTCCTGTGCTTATTTTGCCCATATTTTTGAGATTTAGTCACAATTTTTCCATAGCACTCCTCTCCCATGGTGACAAGTTATTAATAATTACCAGGGATTTGAGTACATGAAAAATTAACCATTTCTACTGCTGTGACCAGACTAAACATTTCTTGAAAGAACATAAATTTCTTATCATTCTTTGTTATTCTTTTGATCATATTAACTTGAGAGCTGGTTCTTTTGTCACACTTGGTAATCCACACGTTCCCCCCCCATAGGGATAGCTTTCTTATATACCCTTGAATTTGTTTTTGTTAATTGTTTTCTTCCTCTTTTGAGTCTTTCCTTTATCCTTTATTTATGGGAGCTATCCTCTCTACTTTTTCCCTATCCACATCTGCTGCTTCTTTCAAGGCCTAGTTCATATTTGCCTCCTGCTGGAAACTTTCTTTGATTGCTCCAAGCTGCAGAGATTTTTGCTTTCTTTGACATCTTCTTGTCCTCAGAGTTAGAACCATAGAGTTTAAGATTTAATCATTTTTTTCTCTTTCTTTCCTTTGAGAATATGTATTTCCCCTGATTTTCAGTAAGATTACAAATTTTTGAGAATGGGGTCTTAGTTTTATGTGCTGTACCAGTTAAGCTATGATTTGCTGCATGAAACAATAAAGTTAAACTGAATAAAGATTTACTGCTTTATAATGTAAAAGAAATCTGAAGCTTGCTAGTCTCAGGATGGAATAGTTCCCCTGTTATCAGGGACCCACATTCTTTGCTTCCTTTTGCTCTACCATTTTCAGTTATGACTTTTATCCTCAATGTTTGGGTTATTATCCAAGATGGCTGCCATCATTCCAGCCATGAAGTCAGAATTCCAGGCAGGAAGAAGGTTAATGGACAAAATGACTTTTCTCAAAAGTCCCTCACAATGACTTTGTCATTCTCTCATGGCGTTTGGCATAACAAAGCATAATGTAGGCAGCATTCACTATTTACCAAGATCTGTGCCCAACACCATGAATATTAACTTGTACAGTCTACCCACTCACACCATGAGATAACTAATCCATTTCATGAATTAGTTATTTAAGGCTAGAAAGGTTCTAAGTTCTAGAACAGGATTTGGCAGACTAAGATGCAAAACCAGGTTTATTGATTCCAAAGATGGTGAGACAGCTTTTCCAAATGAGGCCACGGAAAGTTGAAGAGATTGTGAATAATGGCACATATTATTCTGAGCTGACGAAATACTTGGGAATAAAATTATTGGAGGAAATATTCTGTATATGAAGAAGCACTTAACTTAGAGATGGAAGAGTGGGCATGAATTCTGGCTCTGAGATCCACTCTAGCTGTGTGTACTGTAGTTAGTAATTTAACATCTTTGGGCCATATTTCTTGTCTATGCCTGACATAGGTAATGGGATGTTGGAAAGGCTTGTAAAGGCTCAGATAAAGCACCAGATGTGGACAACCCTGAGGGTTGTGGTATATATGCCAATCCAAAGGCAGATACTTGTTGTATGTCTCCAAATAACCAGAGTGTATGAGGGTGGAAGTAAGATTGGAACTATCACCATTGCCCCCCAATGACACACTTATGGAGTTTGTGCCTCTTGACCCCACAGCTGTAGGTTCTGCCAGGTTAGAGGTCCTGGCTCCTGGGGTGGGGATGGTGGTAGTGTGGGAATGTTTCAGTGGGGGCATACTGTGTCCTACCCAGGGACACAATAAGGTTTTCACTGAACTTGAAGCTACAACTATAACATTATCATTTTGGACTCCTTATGCCCAACTACCAATAGGCAAAAAAAGGAGTGACCATGTGGGTATACTGATGAGCTAATTGATCCAAATTACCACAAAGAATTAAGGTTGTTAGAAAAAGAGCTCAGAGAGGAATGTATCTGGAATCTAAAGGATTCACTGTAGCATCTCTTGGTGCCTCCATGCCCAGTGACACTGGTGAACCACTAAGGTTCACAGTCATTGCCCGACTAGGGCAAGGTAAATAAAGATACAGATCCTTCAAGGGTAATGGTCAGGGTTGTCCTATCAGGAATGCAACCTAGATCCACTGAAGTGCTGGCTCTAGGTGAGGAAAATCTAGAATTGGTGGTGTTGGAGGGGTGTGATGAATATCAATTGCCATCTTATCACCTGCTGCTTGTTCTGCTAACTCCTTTAAGTACATGCAGAGATTATGGCTGCTAATCACCTTAAATAGGACTAAAATATAGGACGTAATAGCGCTCTAAATGGTAGAAGGGATATAATATATCGGGCATCTCTTGTGAGCCATTCAAATTCACTTAATCTTTCTTCTGATTCCAGCTACTCATTTAGCAGCCTGTTCCTTGTAGGTGACATAGGTGAAGTCTGGCAATGTTGCCACTCAGGCCTACACTGCATACGTCTTGCTTCCTTTCTCAAGGCTTTGCTGATGCCACCGTGTGGGACAGTTGTGGAGATCTGCATAACATTCGTGCCCACAAACCCACCTTGGGCGAGAGAGAGGCGCCAATGGATTCCATCCCCAAACTGTCCAGCTTTGAGGCTCACTTCATAAGACAATTCAGAAAGCCCCATGGGATTAAATGCCCAGTGGCTAACTTGATAAGTTGCTGTATTGGCTTTCCTTCTTTCTGTTGTTCTTTCCCACTGTATCTTATTTCCTCTTTTGGGTATCACTTCCCAAATAAATTACCTATACATCAGTCTTTTTCTCAGTCTGTGCTTTTGGAGAAACAGAAGCAATAGCAAAAAATATTTAATATTTATTCTTCCTGAGGCATAAATGTCTGAGAACATTTTGATGTTATATTGCTCAGAATATTTGCAGTAGAACAGAGTAAAAAAAAAAAAAAAATCCATGTTCAAAGAGCTGACTCCTTGCATGGGTTTCCAGACATTAGCAAGATCTGATAAGGTGTTTTTGCATTGAGGGATTTTCCTTGCACTTTTTAACCAAAGCAGGATTTTCTCTGACTTATTTGATCTTCATTCTATGTTCTTAACTGTTTCTTCTTAAGCTTCTGATATCCAAGTAATAATAAATTCCAACAACTTTTTCCAAAGATTCCACAGCTTGAAATAAAAATGCTGAAAATACATTAATGTTAGAATGCTCTACTGCCTTTCACAGTAGGTTTTAGGAAAATTTACATATATTTAGCTATCTGACCTCTGACTTCATCCCAACAGGGTTCACCCATTTTCAGTCATATTAGACCTTTCATGGAAAAGAGCAAACTTTTTTCCTGGGGTAACTGTGGCTGTATCGCTAGTCTTATGTGTGTATTATATAGAACTTAAAACACTCCATTAATTTAGTTCATGCTGCTTTGAGAGCTAATTTACTACATTTATCTGACCTACTCCTCTTCATCAGCAAGGAGAAGTGCACCTATTTTAATAATTCATGAAATTCAGCCTGAACAGAGTAACGTCCTGCAGGAGGTGACAGTTGCCTGACACAGAAGTCCCAGCACCTGGCAGAGTGGGCATCTTTATAGGGACATTTGAAGACACCCCTTGGAGACTCTAAACAATATTCTGTGGTGGATGGAAGAAGCCAGTTTAGAAGGTTTGCTGGTTTTGCATACGAAGAGAAGTTAAGGACTAGAAAGGAACATTTATGTGTGTTTTTGAACAATTTTTATAAGGCTGAAAAGACCTGCATGAACTTAGTTCACCTTATTGTTATTTTCAAGTGGGAAAGCTGAGGCAGCTTTGGGGCAAATGGACTATGGAGACTTCCTAGTCTCGTGGGGATTACAGAACAGTAATCACATGGGTAGTAAATAGTAGAAAAGAGACTCAAATCCTGTTAAGTCTTCTTTCAAAATTCCCTCCCAACATGAAAATATGAAGCCCCTGGTGGCAGTTTGCTAGTTTACTGCATTGATTTAATCTCAAGAGCTCCTAACAATACCGAGTACCACGGTACTGAGTAAACATTAATTGAATAATTGAAATGAAATTTTAAAAAAAATCATCCCTGTCTGGCTTCAACTACTTCAGTTATTAATGATTTCTACTCCTTTTATCCCCCCATTTCTCTATACCCCTAACTTAGCTTTTCAGCCCTCGTGACTCACATCTCACTCTGGATGATGTTTATTGTCCATTTTGGGTTCAGTCATGCCCAGATCTCCCTTCCTGGGGCTGACTATAAGAGCAGGTACTGCACCATTAAATGCTTTGCTATTCTTTGATTTTGGCTCATTGACTGTTTTGTCCTTGTGGAGCCACTCAGCTCTAATCAGGCTTATCTTTGGGTCTGTGGTTCATACAGGAAAACTTGGCTTGGGCCCGGGCTTCATGGAAGTTTGCCTAGCTGGCTTTTAGCGGTTGGCACCTCATTTCATGTGATCTGTGCACATGGCCACTGTTTACCCTTTTGTGTGTTCTCTTTATCTGTGCTTCTCCTACTCTAATAGATCAGTAGTGATAAATAAGGCCACAATAAAGCTTCAATAACTGTACAACAAGTACTCACAGGTGCTGTCCAATTCTACTGATGTTGGAGCTTTAACCCATGGTGAAGTCTTTGCAGGTTATATTTTTGGAATCCTCAAGGAGAAAAGGTGGGGGTTGTTAGTTCACATGTGCTTGAAATGCAATGCCTTCAGCTAACATGTGGCTACTGCAGTTTTACTCTTCTATTGCTCTGATTTTTTGTAGTTGCCTATTTCTTTCAGCATGCGTGACAACCAATGAGGGTCCCTCACAGCTGTACTGCATCCCTGACACATTGCCTTCCAGTGCACTTAAACCACCATGAATAAGCCAAATAATTCTGCTGATGTTAATGAAAGGCTGGAGCCCCTGACAGGTGCTCACTGAAGTAGAGGGAAAGTCTTCTTTCTGTCTTGGTCCTGTAGCTCAAATTTCATGACAGGAGTGCCAAAATAGTGCAATCTTACCATGTCCTATAATCTAGTGAAGTCTTTATGGAGAAAGTTGTGCCTTCAGCCTCCTCTTCCTAGCACTCAGGTGTGATTCTCTAGGCCCGGGGCCAAAGGCCAAATTAGGTGGCAGGCATCATAATGGGCATAAAATCATGCCCTCTTCAATCAGAGCGGGGTGTCAAAATTGGCCTAAGCATGTGTGCCTTCCTCACTCTTTTGGACCAGGTATTTCCTCGTTGATTTTTTGGGAGCTCATGCACACAAATGCTATAGATAGCTGATCCTATAGGCTTGTTTCAGTATGTCCGAATCCCAGAGTGAACACAGTTTATACACAAACTGATACTCTTTTCAACCTCCCTCACCCCATCTTTATGACCCTTTTAAGTGGTCACAAGTTAATTAATCCTTTGTCCTCAGGTCTTTCCTTTTCCCAGTGGGAAAAGAATAGCTTATTGCCCTTTTAATGGAAAGAATGTGAAAATCTATAAAACAGACCATAGAATCTTAGCTGTAGCTTCTTCTTTGTGTCACCAAGCTGCTTTCTGGGACTCATAACTTTGGCTTTATAGTAAATGATTAGTGCTCACATGTAGTGAACTGTACATATTTGGAATTCATTAGTATCACATTTGCTGTGTCTGTAGTTTGTGTTTGTTTGTGCTATTTTCAGAAGTAGACCATCTCATATACCCAGCATCTGGTAATGAGTTGCTTGCAAAGAAGTGACTTTTTTGTTATACATCTTTTAAAAAATCAATTGAGATGACTAGAATATAGATTAAAAGGATAAAATCAGAGTTAATCTATTATGAAGCTAATATTTTCAACATTAAATATAAAAAAGTAACATATGGTCTGTCAGCTCAAATAGTATGAGTAAATTGAGGTAAGTTTAATGATCATTGCATCAGAAATATTTGAAGAAAGTGCTATCCATATAGATAGATAGATAGGTAGGTAGATAGAGATGGAGAGAGAGAGAGAGAGACTATGGCAAGGTTTATAAAGTAGCATTGCTGCATACACTATGGAATACAGTGTACCCTTTAAACTTTACTAGAGAAATCTGACATTTTTATTTATAGACAGTATAGATTCAATAACCAACATTTAGTGAAAAAATCCACTTATGGTCCTATTAAAAATAATGACTTTGTTAAGTGCCCATTGATTACTTAAAAACTCACATTTGTTTAAGCTGGAAGAATAATTAATAGAAGAATCATTTCAGAGTTAAATTTCCCAATTACAAAGTTTATTTCTGCATTTACTGTTAAAGAGGCAATATTGTCACAAAATGCAAAGCTGTCATCTCCCGTGTTTTAACTTCTTCTACTTCTGCTCTTTGGACCCTTGCTGAGGATACTGCTGCTCCCTCACCTTCAAACCCATTTGGTACTCACATGGCAAGATGGCGCTATATCCTATAAGACCCCTGAAGGCCTGACTATGGAGAAAGTGGTCCTAGGATGCACTTGTGAACAATTGCTTCTTGAACTGGCACTAACTTCACAGAGAGTTATGTTTAACTCTTCCCAAATATAGTCTGCTCTGACAGAGGCTAAAATTGTTGTTTGGGGGACCATCAACCATGCCTGGTTGATTCATTCATGGCTAGCAAGAGTTTCAGAGAAGTTTTAAAGATGGAGGCAAATAGAGTGCTCTAATAAACAGTTTGCTGCAATTTCCATTAAAAGGCCAAATAGCCTACATCTGTTGTGGCTCTATTTCCTGGGTGACATAAATGCCTAATGCCCCAAAGAGTCTATTTTGCTATCAAGTGCTATACTGCTGAATTTTAGAAATCATGAGAATCAAAATACCTTTGATAATGAAATCTCATTACATTGGTTATACTACTTTAGATTCCAGCCTCCCAAGCAATATCTGTCTTCATTTTGCTGCTGTAAAACTCAACAGGGAGTCAACAGGGAGAGTCTCCCTTTGCAAGCCTCTAAATGCATCAAGGATTGTCCACACGATAGCTGTGCCTGTGTTTTCTGGAAAGCTTTTGGAAGTGCCTGTGGCACCCTGTGAGGACACCTCCAACCAAGAATGTGGGAATAAAGAATTTGGGTTTGCCTTTTGATATCCCAGACAAATGATATCCTGAATACACACAGTGGATATGACTAGGGGTAATAAACATAAAGAACATCAGAAAATATGTGAGGATAGCCCTCAGGATGCTCAAGACTCCAAAGTAGTATTCCAGGTGTCATCTAAGGAAGGCACGGCTGAATGTAAAAAAGTGAAATTTGATAAGGGGAATCCTAATCCATTTCAGCATATCCAACATTTAAAAACTAAAAGAGAGGAAGCAGACTTAAGGCATAAAACACAGAATCGCAAAGAGCCCCAAATTGGAAGAACTTAGCTAAGTCTTTCTAAAGGAGAGAAACACACACCACAGACGACACCGACTTTCTCATCACTGGAGGAAAGTTCTCTGTTGTAGCGTAGGAAAGATCCATTTGGCCTTTGGCTAGCTCTGCATTTGGCAGCTCGCCTGTCTGAAACAAAGGAAACTATAGAAATAGTAAATCTTCAGTCGAAAACCATTTTTTGAAAATAAAAGACTTTCAATACAGACTTGCCCATTACATTGAAAGAGTAAAGACAATTATAAAAATAAACCTGTTTTATGATAGATACATCCCAAATTATACTGCCATTAAATCTACTCTAGAGAACATTGTAAAAATGTCTGGAGTATATACTTACATATACTAAATTACATATTTAGCAGAGAATATGTAAAAAAAATAGTATCTTTTTATGATAACTATTTTATTCAGCTGACATTTATGAGTGCTTACTCCTTGTCAAGCTCTTTGCTAGGCACTGGAGACCTCAAGAAGCTTAACATGATAGAAATATATGTCTGCATGATTACAGGAAAGGTATGACAAACTGGCTGGCTTAAAACAACAGAAATTTATTTTCTCACAGTTCTGAAGGCTAGAAGTCCAAAATCAAGGTGTCTGCAGGGCCATCCTCCTTTTGAAACCTGCTGGGAGAATCCTTTCTTGCCTCTTCTAGCTTTTGGTGTTTGCCAGAAACCCTGGGTGTTCTTTGGCTCAAGCCTCCACTTCCTCCATCTTCACACGGCCTTCTCCCTGGTGTATGCCTGAGTCTTCTCTTCTCCTTATAAGGACACCAGTCATATTGGATGAGAGACCAACCCTACTTGAATATGCTGCCATCTTAAAGAATTCTGTCTGTAACAACCCTATTTCCAAATAAGGTCACATACTATGGTACTGGGGATTAGGACTTAGCATAAGTTTTTGGGAACACAATTCAACCCACAACAGGTACCATAAAGGAGATATGGACAAGTGCTGTAGGAAGTAGCTAACATGACTCACATGCATGTTCACACACACACACATATGTACACACCACACAGGGTATAGCTCACTTGACATATCAGCAGACACTGATCACTTCTGAAAGCCACTGTTAGTGGAATAAACTAAACTTTAGGAGGAATTCAAGGAGGACAGAGTCCTTCCTCATTCAATTATGTATTCATTTACTTACTTATTCACTTCTTTAACAAGTACTTTTGAGGACTTTCTATACTGTGCTGATCCTTTGAAATGGGTATTTGACTCACAATTAGGCACATTCTCAAAAGGAAGAGGACAATTTTTACAGTTCTTGTCTTTCTCAAGCTCCCTTGTTTTTATCATTCTAAATCTCCCTTTGGGCTCGGTTTTCCTCCTATGAAGTTGTTCAGTGAGATGCCTTGAGACCAGCTCACATCCCAATTGAAAGCTGAGGTGCAGTCAGGGTGGACATCATGTAACTTGACCACAGTCCTCAGGAAGAAGACTCACTCTCTCTTTTATGTTCTAGCTCACTTCCTGCTCCTACAGCTGTAATGGTGAGATAGGGTGAGCCAAGCAAAGGACTGGGGCTAAGGAAGACGATTTGGTAAGACTCTAAAATAAGCCTTAAGCTAAAGGAACAAAAAGAGATAGGGGCACATAGTGGTTAGGACTGGGAAATGAGGACTGAATAAATGGTATTTAAGCCAAGACTTGGATGAGTACTGTTTGGCCAAAGGAAGGATAGCAGGGAGGGGTGGGGAGGAGAGGATATTTTGAGCAGAGGGAACACACTTGAGAAGGGAAAATATGACACATCTGAAAAACTGAAGGGAGTTTGGTATGGATGAAGCTCAAGGTAGGGCATAGGTACAGGTTGAAGAATTTTTAAGCTGGGAAGTGTTGTTATCTGATTTCACTTGTAGAATGATCACTCTGGCTGCAGTGCAGAGAGCAGGTTGGATATAGAAAACTGAGAGAAGGCAAAACAGTTTTCTGGCTGTGAACTGATGATTACCTGATCTAGGGTGGTGGCTATGGTTATGGGAAGATATAGACTTATTGGAGAGATTTCTTGGAGGCAGAATCTGCAGAAACTTACATGGAGAATTTTTTTTTTCATTAAAAGGCAAATCCAGAATAGGTGTTGCTCTAGGCAGGATAATTATTTGCTTACACGTTGTGAGTTAGACATCTTTGGGGAACCTCTATCCCAAAATATGATGCTTGTGATCTGCAAACTAATGTCTGGAATTGTATCATTAATGATTCATTTCTTTTGATAATTGCCCTGGATCTTCTGTTGTCAGTTAGGCATACTCATCACTTCCTTCTAGGCAAAGCCAGAAATTACATTTTCCAGAATCCTTTTCCCCATGTAGTTCTAGGCTAGCTTTATTCCAATAAGAAGAACTCACATATGATTTGGAGGGTTAGAGGAGGAGAAGCCATTCTTCTCTGGATACAATTGCAGCAGATGCAAGGGCAAAGGTGAGATTCCCAGTGGCTACCCAGTGAGCTTTTAAGAACCAATATTTTCACTGCTGCAGGCTGGACAGTTGGAGCAAGCTTCTCAGCAGTTTCCTGGCAAGCATTTGAGAACTATTCACTTTGAAAGTCCAGGCTGATATCTTCAGTGTTGGCTTTCCTAACCTTGCTTCTCTTGGTTTTGAGAAAATTACGGAAACCACTAATTCCTATATTAAACTTTTTATACCCTGAATATATTCAGTAGATTCTATTTTCCTGATAGAAGTCTGACTGAAACAAGTTTCTATACCAGAAGTGTTTCCATAGGAACAAAAAAATTAAAAATGGGAATTTCAGATTGGTTCCCTGATCTGCTTATATTTGGAGGCAATAATAATATTGCCAGAGGAAAATGAATCACTGATAGTCCATGGCATGCAATGACAAAAAAGTTACTTAAATTTTTACCTTCAAATGCCTAGAGTCAAGTGTCTACAGAAGGTGAAGCTTCTGATGACCAAGCTGATGTATAATAGAATTTTATGGTGGATAAAGAGTAGTAGGAATGGGATGGCTGCTTCTGACTGAACTGGAGAACTTGGAGAAAGAAGATAAGATGTGAAAACTTTAAATTACCAACTTGAGGCACAAAATAGAGAACCAGAAAACTTCTATGACTGCCCTATAAAGGAATCCCTTGTTTTTGGTAGCTGTACACTGATTGCTGAAAAGCCAACCAAAAATCTGATTCTGTGGCTGGCTGAATTGAATGCAAATGGAATCCATAACCTTTCTCTATTTTTTAGCTTAAAGTTAGGCCTAAATTAAGGAAGAGTGAGACTTTTAGAATTAGAATGGGGCATTTGGGTAGATTATTATGAATCTCAGTTCATTGAGGCCGCATATCCCATGAACTCTTCCTTCCCTGCATGAAGCAGCTCCTCTTCCCCTATCTAAGGAGTTCAGTCTCCCCTTGCAGGAAGACCCCATACTGCCCTCAGATAATGCATTTGCCTTGCTGTGGAGTGCTGATTCTCCTCAAGACCGCCCCTCATCACCTCTCATTTCCTTTAGACCCATAACTAGACTCAAATCCTTATAGAGGGGAGCAGATGTAGCTCAGTGGTTGTGCACCTGCTTCCCATGTACAGGGTCCTGGCTTCAATCCCTGGTACTTCCTTAAAAAAATCCTTACAGACCTGAGAGAGATGAATACTAAGTCTGACCCATGAGGAGGTAGATGGGTACATATCAAAAGAATTGTAGTATTTTGCCAATTTAAATGAGTAGATATCTAGGAAACGTGTGAAAACGGATTCTAAGTGTGTTAGAACATGGAGGAAGATATATATAATGTTAGGGGTCAAATTTATTGATGGGGTGCACTAACCAGAGAACCTAGATTTAATGTGTTATCTGTAAGGGTCTATTACAATTTTTCAATTGGTTGATTGAAACTTCTCCTCAATCTTAAATGAAATGAGATTCTGAAACTTTCTTAATATACTGTAGAGGAAATAATTTAAAGGTTTATATATATAGTAATGGTGGAATGCCTTTATTATGTACAATCTGTAATCTTCTCCATCTATGTCCCCCCATAGGTTCAAGAGAGGCCACCCTTCATCAAGGTATTGTGAAATGCATCAGCATCCATGAAAGCTCTGTAGTGGTTGTTTTTCTGGAGGTTAGGGTTGACAGTGGAAGATGCCATTGTTGATATGGAATTCATGAATTCATTGGAGATGATAAGATCTCAGAATGGGAAAGAAGACACTTAAACTCCAGAGACAAGGTGGGGGTGGTTACTCTAATGGGCATCAGGACTAGAATATTAATTTTTTTAAAAACAATTTATTGAAGTATATCATTCATACACGAACATACATAAACTAGAAGTGTTCAGTAAACATTGTGAACTTACAAAGCAAACATGCATAACATCATGCAGGACTCCCACACATCACCCCCCCACAAACACCGTGCATTGTTGTGAAACATTTGTTAACAAATCATGAAAGAGCATCGTCAAAGTATTACTACTAACTATAGTCCTTATCTTCCTCCCCTATACATTTTTTTTAAGGATTTATTTATTTATTTATATACTTTTATCCATTTTTACACACACCCCCATTTTTGCTGTTTCTGTGTTCATTCGCTGGGCAACTCTCTGTGTCTGTTTCCTGCCCTCTCTTCTCATCCTTCTCCTCCTGTCTTCACTGGGATTCGATCCTCGGAACCTCTGATGTGGGAGAGAGGCCTGTGCCACCTTAGTTCCTGGTTTTTCAGTGTGTCTCCTCTTGGCTCTCCCTTGTATCACTCTCCTATTACGTCATTATCTTGCTGCATGGCTCACGGGGCCTGGCAGCTCACCCATACGCGGGGCCTGGGGGCCTCACCTGGGGCCTGGTGGCTCACCCGCTCACGGGGCCTGGTGGTGCACCCGCGCATGGGGCCTGGCAGCGCACCTGCGCACGGGGCCTGGTGGCCCATGCGCCTTCTATATTTTTCTTTTTTTAAAATTTTTACCGGGAGGTCCCGGGGGTCAAACCCAGGTCCCTCCATATGGGAGACGCACACCCAACCACCCGAGCCACATCCATCCTCCTGCTATATCTCTTAAGTTTGATCAAAGATACCCAAAGTTACAGTCTTTTCCCATACAAGATGGTCATATAATAAATCAGGCTTAGTTTATCACCAGCATTCTAAAAACCAGACCTAGGGAGAAAAACTAGGTCTGGGGACACATGCATGGTTTCTAATACAGCGAATGTTTAGCCTACCCTGATTATCACAAAATCAGGACAGCGGGAATATTCGCATTAGAACATTAATTTTAATTCTTTAAGCTTAGGATTGAAATAGATGGGTAGACCACTATCCATTAAGCTGAATAAGAAAACAATCAATCAAGAAGCCCTCTAGGTCTGGTAAACAGAGACCTGATTGAGTAATGCAATGGAGTTATTTCCAGACCTGATCCAGTTTGTAGATCCAGAACCTCTTGAATAAAAGGGAGACCAGATCCATTTGAGGAAGAACTCTGCCACAGTACCAAAAAATGCATAATGCAAATTTTTTTCTGCTGGACTTCCCTGAAGGGGAATTCAGCTATTACAAAGGTGATTATGCATTGGAAAAGAGAAATACTTAGACTCTTCAGGATTTACTATAAACTGGCTCTTAACTGATGCTTGTTCCTGGAGACACACAACACCACTGTTATCCTTCAGTCAGAGTAGGTGAGGCTTTTGGTTGGTGATTGGGTAATAAGCGGAGTGTTAGCCTGGGTCCATCTCTCAGAAGATCTAGTGTGTCCTCAAACTCACTTTGTTGTTATTTTCCCAGGCCAGAAATGGATATTGGAATAAAAATATTTAGGAACTGTTCTTCCCATCTCCTTGTAAATATACACAGATACAAACACACCCACATTATCAATAATTTTCCAAAACTGTAGGTAATAGTATACTAGTTTACTGACAAGGAAAGTAAAGCTCAATAATCTAAATAACTTACTCAAGTTTACTCAGCTAGTAAATTGCAGAAAAGAAATTTCTACTCAATTCTCTGAAATGCAAAGGCCAACCTTTTTCCAGTATCCTTGATTGAAAGGAAATGGGATAAAGAAATGAGAGTTCATGGATATGACTGACCCATTTAATTTATCTTACAGTTTTATTTGGGATATCAGTGTAGGCAGCAATTTAATCTATATAAATGTAAGGTAGTTTTTGAGAGATTAGAGGCTATCTTGGGTGAAGAAGGATGGAGGTAGATTCTTGCTTCTTCCTATTCTACTTCGTTCCCCAGGAAGGATCAGTACCTTCCTCTTTTCTGGCAATAAATTCCTTTTACTGACTGCAGCATGCCCTGCTTCTGATGAGGATTGCTTGCTCTGCTGAGTCCTGAGAAATGACAGCAGACTGGCATACACAGAGTTAACATTATTGCCATCTGTGTCTAGTTTATGAGAAAGACCCTCTGGCTGGCTCAAGGAATTCTTGAGAAATAAGAATTAGACTAGATCCAGGGGAGGAATAAAAGCTGTTAGAACTATAGAACAATCTTTGCTTATTCTGCCTGTTTGATTATTTTTTTCCCCCTTTCCTTAGCCCCTGTGAAAATCTCCTGACCCTGTAGCCTTGCAGGAAAAACTTGGTGTGTTGTTTCTGGTTCACTGAGTTCACAGGACACTGTCTGAGTGGCACCAAGCATTGAAATTGTTCTGAGCAATTCATTAGTGTAGCAAACCACAAGACTGACATTGCTAACTGATGCTTGTGGACTGTGGTCTTGCTCAGCCAACAATGTTGAGCTAAAGAAAATATGGCTGACAGACTTAGTCCCACTTTTGACACCAGGTCTGATTTTGTCAGATCTGGGTAGAGAGATCTTGGACATGAGAATTAGAAACATGGGGTGAGTACTTGAAGTTGGATTCAGCTGCAAATGGTAGAAGAAAGAGAGCCAGACAGATAGATAATGATGTCTGAATAGTATAGTGATGGGTGATTTCTGAATCCTGTCCCCTGCCATGGGGGTATAGGAAGATATGGTGTTGCCTTCATGGGATGTGGAACATCATTATCTGAGGCTGGGAGATGCAGAACAATGGATATGTGAGTGCTGGGTAGTAGGGGTTAGAAAGATTACTACATCTTAGAGGGCCAGAGGGAGAAATCAGCTGGGGTAGGGACCTAGGAGAGAAGGTTCAAGGAAAGTAGGTTAAGAGAAAATGGAGCAAAGCATGAGAAACTCATGTTTAGTGTGTCATACGAGTAGTATGCATTGATGGGGTGAAAGCTGGTTGAAAGATCAAGGAGTGTAAGGGCAGGGGATGAAGAATAACTGGTGAGCAGATATTAGTGCCTCAACTTTGGGGCTGGTCTGAGGTAGGGTTTCAACCACAGTGTAATTAAGGAAGTACAAAGCTGGATATAAGGTAAGAACTTGTTCACAGAAATAAGGCAACAGCTCAGGTACCAGAAATAGGGCAACAATTTCAAGTAAAAATGCATTACTATATTAAAGTTCATTAAATCCTCCCATAGAATAGACTTGGTCCCAGGGCCTGGGGTGGAAATGGACTAAGGCTGGAAGATTACCCAGCTATGAATAGGGAAGAGTACCAGATTGTTCAGAACAGTTTGTACTAGAACCATAATCAAATAGGAAACTAATATTTGTTGGGTACCCACCATACACAAAGCGCTTAAAGAGAGAGAGTGTGTGTATGTGTATGTTTGTGTGACTGTATATGTAAGCATGTGTGTATAAGCCTGGGAGGTGAGGGGTGAGATGCAAAAATAAGACATAAAACTTGGTTATAACTTTTGTACAGCTCTTATCTGGATGAAAAAAAATGAGCCACAACGAATATTCACATGGAAAAATAATTAGCATTGAAATGAATCAGTGAAAAAGAGGTCAAACTCATTGGGACAATGGTGGTCAGGGAAGCCCTCGCCAAAGACATACACTTGAAACTGGACTCAGAAATGTATTTGGTTAGACAGAGAAAAGGAGAGAGAGCAAATGGATTGGGAAATAGATTAGAAAATGGAGTGGAGATGGAGGTGCTTTGGCATGTCAATGAGAAGGTCACCTTGGCTGGCATGGAAGGTTTGAATAGGGGAATAGTGTTGAAAAAGCCAAAGAGGGAGATATTGTGTCCATATTTTGTATTTAAGGCATCCTTACTGACATGGCTACTTTTTTGTTGTTGTTCTTATTTGTCTTGTTTATAACTAGGAATTAGGTAGGATAAGGAGATTCTAGGCAATAAATAAATAAATGACATTATGGTTTATTGATCTTTGGGAATAATTTCAAATTTTCTTAACTTTTAGTGCCACAAAGGAATTTTTGCTTTGTTTTTGTTTGTAGTACAGCTAATAAGCTACTAGGTGGTCAAACTGGAATCCAAACCCATGTGTCCTTTTAATAAATTCCATATTTCCTCCATTGTAGGGTGATCCTGTAAATAACTATCCCAACCCTGCTTAAATACCTCTTGAGTTGGGCTTATATATATATTGATACCAAGTATTGAGCTCTTAGTGTGTGCCAAACACCATGCCAAGTATTTTTCTTACACTGGAATTTATAAAACTACATAAGGAATGTGTGTTTGACCTCCATTTATTTGAACATGAATGTAGCATGTAAAAGACCTGAAGCTCTTGTTTTCTTTTGTAAGAAGCCATCAGTGAGTGAATGGCATTGTGTGTACACAAACTTCTAATAGGGTGACAGGTGACAATGATTGACTGCATGGGTGGGTACTCCAATGAATGCTGAAGGGGGGATGATGCATGCATAAGGTATGTGAGAAGGGAATGTGGTTGTCTGAGGATAAGTCAATTAGTCAACTGGGTCTACATTAAAGATAACTGTGTGGCAGGAAATGAGGTTGCAGCTATTGCAAGCTTGGTTTCCACTGGAGGGTGGGAGATTCAATGAGTTCAGAGTCCATAGGCATGGTCCACTATCTTATTATTATCGCTAAAGACACAGCAATTGACCTGTATGATAGCTCTGGTTTGGAGGAGTCTCCTCTCAAAGGCAAAATTTTCCTAGTCAAATCTGCAAAAGAGAAGTTGTTACGCTCTGTGGGCTGTCTGTGTTGTATTGTGTGTGTGTGTGTGTGTGTGTGTGTGTGTGTGTGTTTCTTTCAAAGCTAGCAGTGAAAGGCCATGCAAAGCACTACTAGGCAACATAAATGATTTAAGACCCAACGATTTTGCCAGGGAAACATTCAAGACGGAGTCTAATCCTTTAATCTAACCCCAGTCCCTTTAAAAGCTTTGAGCTAGGAGTTGACTCAGCATGTCAGTGCCAAGAAGATCCATTGACCCTGAGTTCAGTGCTGAGAAATTGAGAAATGTTCTTTTTAATGTCTATTCAATAAATACAGCATCCACCTTGCAAGGGGCTGCACAATCCACTTCAAATCCATTATGGGATGTTCTTGTGGCCTGACAAGTTGTCCTGAGACAACAGTGACCATGAGATGAGGTTAACCCTTCCTGTGGAATGTAAATCATCACAGCCACTGCCATTGCAGGCTCTCCTAAGACCTTGGAAAGAAGATGATATTTGCATTGATATGAGGACCCTGTGGTTTGCATTTCCTTCCAGACTAAGGTCATCTTCTTCAGAATATGTAAACTCATAAACAGAGATGTACAAATAATGACCACAAGATGACATTTGAAAAAACAAAAGCAATGAAAAAGACACCAAATCATACCCTTCCTTGTCACCACCCTTGTGGATAGAGGTGGGATTTCTCTTACCTCATCTGACAAGGAACATCCCTACTGTATTGCCTTTGAATGCTCTGGCCACACTTTACGAATTTCATAGCAAGACATGTGATCTGATAAAGAATAGTTGTGCTGATAATAGGTGAAAGGAGAAATCTATGAAATTGTGTGAACATTTCATTTTATGAGACAAAGTGAAGAGAATATTGAAAATCAGTACAATTTAAAAAAAAAAGTCTAATAGATGCTAACTGTCCTTTGAGGCCAGAGGGAAATGTGACCTAGAAATAAACAAACTGTCATGTTTCTCCAAGAGTTGGACTAAGTCAAGACTGAGGTTCAGTGCTCTGAATTTTTTGCATTATATTAATGGATTCCTTTGTATGAAACAGTTCACCACACAGCAAAGGATAACTATTTGTGGTTGATAGATTAGTAGGTCAATGGTATGTGAAGTCATATTAACCAACAAAGAGTAATGGCCTATTGTTTGCCAAGTGGCCAACCACTTGTGGGATCTGTTTATTTCATAAACAATTATTTAGCACCTTGTATCTATCAGGGACTCATCAAAACGTAAAGTAGAATTTTGCATACATGAGAGAGACAGAGACTCTTTGCATGGTTGCCAGAAGTGCTTTCTTTGGAACCAGTTTCATAAAATCTTATAGATGTTCTTTGTACAGTCCTATGTTGTTGTTTCTTAAATTTTTATTCCAATAATATATATACAACCTAAAATTTTCCCTTTTAACCACATTCAAATATATAATTCAGTGCTATTAATTACAATCACAATGTTGTGCTACCATCACCACCACCTATTACCAAAACGTTACTATCAACCCAAATACAAACTCTGTACAGTTTAAGTATTAATTACCCATTCCCTACTCCCACCCTGTCCCCTGGTAACCTATATTCTAGATTCTCACTCTTTGACTTTACTTGTTC
>JAQZBX010012202.1:0-41567 GCA_029593785.1 Cabassous unicinctus | reverse complement strand
GAAATGGCCCTCAACTGATAGCTGGTAAGGAAAATAGGATTTGTGTCCCGCAATCACAAGGAACTGACTTGTGGCAAAACCCAAATGAGCAAACAGAACCACTTCCAGAGCCTCCAGAGGGGAACACAGCCCTGCTGAATAAATTTATGTTTTTTAAGCCACAAAATTCATGATACTTTGTTATTGAAAAAACAGAAAACTAATACAGATTTTAAGGCAAAAAGGAGTCTGGATAATTCCCAGATATCTAGCTTGGAAACATGAGGTAAAAGAAGAACATTCTTCCAAGGATAATGGAAATGAAGGATGAGAGAGGTAAAGAAGAATCCAGAGATGGTCAAGTCATAGAACAAAGAAAGAAAATAACTCCATAAAAGGAATGAGTCAAATTGACAACTATAAGGGGTCAAGTATTATGGGCTTGTAGGTAGCCTCTACCTAAGCCATATCTTCAATGGACTGATGTGAAGAGGATCTTTAAGGTTTAAACAAGAAGGTGAAACAATACTGGCCTTCAACCCCTGAGGCCTGTGCCCAGTGGACTGGCATCCTATGAACAGAGTCATTTTCTGGAGATTATTTGGCCCTAATTTAAGTAAAGAGAGGAGCTATCCACAGAGCAAGTAAAGGTGTAGAATTTGTCTCTGTCTCTGACTTAGCAACTGTTTTAATTTGCTAGGCTACCAAAATGCAATATACGAGAAATGGATTGGTTTTTACAATGGGGATTTATTTGCTTGCAAGTTTACAGTTCTGAGGCCATGAAAATGTCCAAATCAAGGCATCATCAGGTGATGCTTTCTCCCTGAAGAGCAGGTCCCAGCAATCCTGGATTCCTCTGTCATGTGGCAAACTACATGGCAGCTTCTGATGGTCTCTCCATTCTCTTCCTGGTTTCATTGCTTCAGCTTCTGGCTTCCTCTGGTTTTCTCTCTGTATCTCTCTCTCTGTGTATTAATCCCATTTATAAAGGACTCCTGCAAGAGGATTAAGACCCGCCCTGGGCCACATCTCTATTGAAGTAACTTAATCAAAAGGCCCCACCTGTAATAGGTCCACACCCACAGGAATTAGTAAATTTTGAGAACATAATCTTCTGGGGTCCATCAGCTTCAAACCATCATAGTGACTTTATGTTTTGTGAGCATGTGCCCTAGTAAGTAAAACTTCTTATTGTTCAGAGAACTTAAAGTACTATTTGCAAGGCTAAAAAGGGTAGCAATTTTCTTTATTCCCTGGAATTCCTATACTGTTAAGTGTGGCTGCCAGAGAGTTCAAAAGCCCTAGTTGATCACTCCACTTCTCTCAAATGCATACAAATTTTTCGAATGATCAGTTACCTTTTTATTTAAATGCAGTCACTTTAGACTGCATTCCTCAAAAATATGTGGGAATGTGTCTTATTCATCTTTATATGCCTAGCACCAAATCAGTGATGGGAAAATAATAAGTCAGCAATATTTCTTTCTTAACTGCATTGGTTATGACTAAAGTTTTTAATCAGTGGCTGACTTCATTGTAATATCCAAAACACAATTTATTGCATAACTTTCAAAGATTCTGATCACTGTACATAATATACATAATATCTGTACTTAATTCTTTTAAAATTTGTAACAAAAAACCCATCTTACATTAGCATAGAGATAATAGTCAAAGCATTAATTGCTCCTGCACACCTCACGGAGCTTTGTTCCAGGGCAGAATTGCTCCCAGAAAGTACCTTATCTTGATGCAGTTGGTTTGGCATTCAATCACAATATACGTCTTTGACTATATTTAAGTTTATAGAACATGGTACATATTTTCTTTTGTGAAATAGCAGAGCATCATCTTGCCCCAAGCATCCCTGAGAATATTTGGGTGGTAAGAGATCCCAGGAGATCTTTTCCTTTCTTCCAATCCCCAATTAATGCAGTGGTTCTTTTTCTAATGTAGAACATAAAAGATTCCTATGGTCTCCATATACCACTCAGATCTTCCTTCAAGAGAACCTGCCATGAGGAGCATAGGTAGATAACAGCCACCAGTTGCCACTCCTGCTACCATATTTCTGACTAGGCCATGTTCTTCATGGGTCTTTCTTGCCCAGGACAGATTCCTCTGTTAGACAGTCTCTGCTCTGGGGTCTCCATCAGCCTAGACAAGATGTTCCCAGAGTTGTACTCCTTACAGGAGTCAGCTCTGCACCATGGTTCTGGAGGCTCCCCCTGTCTACTTTTCCTACTGCTTAATTAAAAACTCAAAGAATCAAATATTTAAAAAGCTTTTACAGGAAGATAATATTAATAATGATGAATATTATCCTTATTGGATTCTAAGATCTCTCTTGGTAAATTCTCTTTATTTCAAAATTTTGAGAAATGAGGAATTCTCCCTACCCCAGTCTTAGGAGAGGAAAGCAGAGATGTGTGAACAGCCAAGCTTTGTGGACTTCCCCAAGAGGGAAGGTGGCTGGATGATTAACAGTAATTGCATACAATTATGACTTTTCTTGTACTTCGGTGGTACTAAGGCAGGGGTCTTCTGTTCTCTAATAGAAATGTTACAAAGTAATAAGCATGACTAATTTAAATGAACAAAGAATAAGAGTTTTAGAGAGATGGGTTCTGCTTTTAAAGAGAAATTTCTTTTAAAAAGAGAACAATAATTTTCTGCTTTTGGTTCATTTCCCATTAGATAACTTTTACAGCTATTATATATTGGTTAAAAAAATGAATCCTGGAAGCAGATGTGGGCTCCCATCTACCATATAGGAGGTCCAGGGTTCGATTCCTGGGGTCTCCTGGTGAAGAAAGCTGGCCCTTGTGGTAAGCTGGCCCACGTGGAGAACTGGCCTGCATGGAATGCTGGCCCGTGCAGTAGTGCTGGCCTGAGCAGACAGCTGGCAGAGCAAGATGACACAACAAAAAGAGACACAGAGGAGAGACAATAAGAGACTAGCAGACCAGGGAGCTGAGGTGGCACAAGAGATTGAGTGCCTCTCTCCCACTCCAGAAGGTCCCAGGATCAGTTCGTGGTGCCACCTAAAAGAAGACAAGCAGACACAGAAGAACACACAGCAAATGGACACAGAGAGCAGACAGTGAGCACAAAACAATGAGGGCAGGGTTGGGACGGGGAGAAGTAAATAGATAAATAAATCTTAAAAAAAAAAAATGAATCCGTGCTACTTTTCTCAGATTGATTAAGAAACACCAACAAAATTTTGTCAGAACCAAAATGGTATCTCAAAGGAAAAAATATTACCAAAAAAAATTAAGTTTTCATCATTAATGCCAAGTTTATTATTAAAAAAAAAACAAAGAAAAAGTGTTAGTGGGTTGAGACATATAATGACAAGAAATAGACCTACACAGATATACAGAATAAAAGTATAGCTAAAAAATTGCTACCAATTATGAATTTATTTTCTTTTTAACAGAAAAATCTTGGAAAATAATATCAAGGAATGCAAAGATGACCTTTCCTGATAAACATTTTCTCTTACAGTTGAGTAAAGCAGTGATTTCATCACTGATAATGCAAAGTCACATTTGATTTTCTGCTGTAAGCTTGCTAGGAGTTTCTTAGAAACTCAAGTAATGGGAAGGCTGAATGATAATTGCAGAGCAAACTGTTAGAAAGTCACATAGGATACACAATATAAAGACTGGTGGTCAGATTACTCCAAATGGAGTCTTAGGTAAGCACATATACTAAAACTGCTTTTTCAAACTCTGCTTTTGAGAGTCCTCAAGTTTCCTAGAAAGGTCTCAGGGGACTCCTTGGGAAGACAGGAATACTACTGGTAACTAATGCTCCCTTCTCAGCTTCCTTCCCTTTAGCTTACATATGTGGAAGTTTCACATAAAACCCCATTAATTAAAAGCTTTCTGTTTCTTTGAAATATTTTTCAACCAATTTTCATAGGAAGAATTATGCCTTCATCCAACGATGTCCACCTCCTCATCCCCAGAACTTGTGAATATGTTACCTTACATGATAAAAGAGATTTCACTGATATAATTAAGTTAGGGATATAGAGATAAAAATACTATATGGGAAAATCTACAGGTCCAATAAAATCACAAGGTTCCTTACAAGAAAAAGAGGAAGACAGGGAAGTCAGAGAAGGAAATGTGATGACGGAAGCAGAGGTCAGAGTGATCGAAGGGGCCACAAACCAAGGAATATGGACAGCTTCTGAAAGTTGAAAAAGGGAAGGAAATGGATTTCCCTGTAAAGCCTCCAGAAGGAATGCAGGCCTACAGACACCTTGATTTCAGTCCAGTGAAATCCATGTCAGAGTGTTTTGAACCACTACATTTGTGGTAATTTGTTACAGCAACAATAGGAAACTAATACACCAGTGGATTAAAACAAGCATTTCTTCAACTTTGGTATGCATAAGCATTATCTAGGATGTTTTTCAAATGCAGATTTCCAGGCCCTGTGTCCCCAAAATTCTGATGTGGGTAATATGCTGGGAAGCCTAAGAATCTGCATTTTTAATGAACATCTCCCCCCTTCCTCAATGACTCCGATTCCAACCATGCTTCGAGAAACACTGGAAGCCAGACTCATCTTAAATAGTCTAGCTGAAGTACAGACAATCATGATGCTTGCTGAAATGATGTTGCAATCAATACCCTTAGTACTTTTAACATTCATCCCCAAGAAGGAAGCACTGTATACTCAATCCTGCAGCATGTTACACAGCGTACTTCCAGGGAATCTTTTAACTCCTGGCTGTACAGCACTTGGGACAATGTTTCTCATCTCGCGACCTCAGTTTCCTCAAATATAAAATGAGAAGATTTAACTAAACAACCCCTTAGATCTCTTTAGCAATAATATCACTTAACTTAGTGGTCCGCTCCAGGCCAAAAAACAAGCAAGAGTTACTAGGACTTTTCAATTTTTCCTTTCGTCTCTCATCACCTTTAGTTGTTTGCTAAGTACAGTGACGAAAAAAGGTTTTCTTTGCCATGTTTAGCTTTCTCTTTTCCTGGGAAAATTACTTTCTTCCAAAGGAAGACAGAGGTATACCAAAAATATGCATGGTTTAGTGATTATTTCTTGACTGGCATACGTTCCCGCACCCCCAAAAGCCAATTTAAATAAAAGCAGTATGAAAGAATCCCAGAAAACTGCCAAGCAGGCAAGACATCAGTGCTGGTGTTTGCCCTCCCAGCATTCATTCTCATTCCAAAGACAACGTGCCGGCATAGAACACACTACAGCTCAGTCATTGAAAATGTTCCCAGAGAATGTGCTTTTGGAAGCTGAATTGCTGATTGGAGCCTACACTGGGGGTTTGTGAAACAGCAGCCATGCCACTGTCTTTTTATCTGCCATCTTTGCATTTTAGCCATTTCATACGTAGGACTTGCCTCCCCACCTGCTAGAGACACCGTTTTCAATTATTCTGAGTCTCATGGTCCCTCCTATTAATCATCCAACTCCTCTGCTTCCCCTCCTTCTTTCTTTGGCTGGCTTTGTCCTTATCAGTTCTTTGATTTGGTGTAACTTCTAGAACAAGGTAAGTGACAACCTTTCTCCAATCTGAACTACTCAAACCAGAACTGGAGCATTCAGCTTACTTCAATGGCATGAAATGAGGGGTTTTGTTATCACATTTCACAAAGGCCATTGTAATGCAGTGTTAAGAACATGTACTCTGGAATTAGCAAAGACATCGGTCCAAATCCTGGCTCTGCCAACTACTAGATGTGTAGCCTTGGGAAAGCTTTCAAGTTCTCTTTACCTTTGGTTTCTGAATTTGTAGAATGAAGATGATAACACCTAATTACATCATTACAGATATTTTAAAATATGTTTGTAAAATCCCTGGACCATAGTAAGAGCTCAGTATGATAGCTTTTATCATTATTGCTCTTATAAGCTGAAACTACAGCATATCCAAAGCTAAAGCATACAGGATAGTGAGACTCAAAATCATATCATATAATGACTTGAAGCATCAGGAATATATGGCATAGAGAAAGGAAGACGCAAGGAACAGGATAGCTGCCTTTAAATATATGCCACATGTTTTGCGTCTCCACTGAGAACAGAACAAAAGTCAATATGGGAATTTAGTCTCAGCATAACAAATAACTTCCTTTCCACTAGCCATATCTGGAAGTGGAATGGACTCCCTTGGGAAGTAGTGAGTGCCCAATGGCTAAAGGTATCCAAGGAGAATTTGTTAGCCCTTTGGTGGGGATGTTATAAAAGAGATTCAACCATGGGAAGAATTATTGGATTTTTAAGACTTTTAAAATACCTTCCAAGATTGAAATTCTATGGTTTTGTGATTATTACTAGCCATAAACAAGACTGTAAGAGGAAATTTTTAAAAGAGAAAGGGAAACTCATCAATTTGGTTACCAGCTAGCAATTCTTGAGACAGATAGGAGTAAAGATGGTGACAACAGTAATGAAAGTAAGGGTTGGGGATTGCAATTCTCTGCATCTTCCCATTTTCAAGGCTCTTAAATGGGTTTTTCTCAGTTAAAGTCCTGTAATGTGAAATTCATTACATAAAACTTGAGTGAGAACTCTGTATTTTTTACATGATTTTTATGTAAACCTATAATTTCTCTATTAAAAATTACAGTATTAAACAAAAAATAATACAATTAAAAATCAGGAGTGGATGGATAGATTATGAAAGACTCTTTAACATGTAAACTTAATGGCAAAACCCAAAACACGGAATTATGTTTACTTAATTAGCTAAAGGTAGTTGAACCAGGTGACCATCTTCTTTCCCACTGAGAGATCATAAAAATGGATGTGAAGGGTGATAAGTATCCATGAATTTCTAAAATGTCAGGATCAGTAAGCATATTGAGTTTTAATGAAGTGTACATACAAATGTTTCCCAAGTCTTAATAAAGGTGAACAGATGGCTCTTTCACTAAATTGTTTCTCTCTTTTTCTCTCTCTCTCTTCTTCAAAATGGTTCAAGAACATCTCATGAAAAAAAGAAATTAGCAGTTTCATAAATGAAAAGAAATTATACCTGGTGCTTTAGAAAACATTATCTATGAGGGAATTTTAATAGAAACATTTAAAACCCACACACATATGAATTACAGGCACTAATATCCTGTTATAAGACTACCAAAGTTAAGTGTTAGATATAGTCTCAGGTCCTGACATCAATGCTATGGTAGCTTGGACTAGGTCATTTTAATCACTTTTCTTTAATAAATATAATTCTACTGTTTGCAAAGGATTTTCACTTAAAGCTATCTTATTTTATCATCTCTCCAACTCCTGTTGAGTTAGGCAGCACAAACATTGAGGATCAACTCTATTCTTCATAACATTCTGCAGTGTCTATGATCAACACACTGATATGTTATAAAACAACATGCACCACTGAGAAAACACTCGAAGTCCAATCATCCAAAAATGCTGATCAAATTTTGGTCTCAGACCATGATTATATCTAAGTGCTTCCTAACAACACTTAGAATATTCATTAAAATACATGAGCTAGGTCATGAATCCAGAAAAGTAGAGTATCCATTCAAGAGCTTTTCTGTCACTCAGCATGTATACAGACTTCTTTGTGGGTTATTTTTAAGCCAATGAGAATGATTCCAATGTTATGCATTGGTGACAATTATACATTAAGTTTTTTAAAAACTTTAAAAAGAATGTGCAAAAAAATCAACATGGAATAAAAAGCAATCCATTATCCCCTGATTCTATCAGCAAATGGTACTAAAAGTATCTAATAAAAAGACCTGAACAAAGCCTGGGTGACCATAAAACAGTTGAGCTGGGCTCCAAATCATTTGAATTCTGCTTAGGAGATTAGTCTGAAACCAATCTAATCATTAAACAGAGGGACTAACATTAGACCTTAACAGAGACAACAAGATAGGTTGATGGATGGTATCAGAGGTGACCAATAAGCATAAGAGGACTGGAAATGTCTAAGAGCCATTCAATTTGCTGCTTTTCCATGTTAATCACTAACAGCTACAAGCCGGCCCTATCAGAGCTGTGTTTGGATTGATTCATGACTGAAACTGTGGTGCTGAGCAGCCTAATTAATGGAACTTTGGAAGGACCTAACATTGTCCACAACTCTTGACCAAAACCTGCATGTTCACCGTATGAGCTGAAATTTAAAGCAAGCGTTTGTCTCAAAGATACTTTCCCTTTCAAATTAGAATTTTGTGTGACAAAGCAGTAAACCTTTACTACTCCTACAAGAACTAATAATAGTATCTAATAAATAATAATCTCTAATGATAATATTTATTGAGCAGGAACCATGTGCAGAAATCACAATTCAGTACACTGTGAAAAAGAAAGAATTTAAGATTTAAGCAGGTGCCCTGGGTTCTAAAAAGCAAGAGCAAAAATGGCAAGGCATGAACAGCAAAGAGTGTGCCCTTTCTCTTTTTAGGCTTAAAGAGAAACTAGTAGTGAAAGCAGTCCTAAATCTGGGGGAGCCATGAGAAGCAGCTGTTCATCAACAGCAGCTGAGCGCATGGACCATGGCAGAGCCTGGGACGCACAGGAAGGCAGGCTGCCTGCTAATAGTTATAATGCTCCAGAATGTTCTTTGTGTGTGTGGAGGAATTTACAACCCAGTGACTCACACTGCAAAGCTTGTACTTATCTCTTTGTAGTATGCCAGCTCTTGGTGTTTTCCCAGTTCCTAACTCAGATGTCAAGAGAAAGAGGGACTAAAGGTCCAACAAAAAAACTTGAGGACAAGCCACTATATTTACATATAGATATAACCTTCTGGCTATATAGGTTGTGTCCGTGAGGCACAAAGCTGCTTAATCTCTCTTTGGATGCTTCCAAATCCATCTTGTTTTGCATGCAGCATGCTTTGTACAAACGCCAGTCCCCTCCCATTCAGCCCTGATGTCAAGTGACAAAGGGAAATACTCCCACTTGAGCTTCCTTCCTTTCCTTCTTTTTGCTTCAAGTCTTCTTCAAACAAAATCTTTGCTTCTACTTCCCGGCTTGAGACCACATTTTTAGATGACACATATAGCCTAGTGTGGCCAAACAGCTAAAAAAAAAAAAAAAAGGCAATGCTTAGATGCCCCTATGATGTAAATTAAAGAGTTGCAACCCCATCAAGGTCTTCCAACGAAACCTCCTACTGAGCGGGGAACTTTTGGATTTCCATCTGTGTTTCTCATCCCATTGGTGACTATTGTTTAAATAAACATTACTTTGTATTGCGTTTTTTAAAAATTCAATACATGTTGATGCCTAGTTAAAAGGAAAGAAAATTGCAGTATTAAAAGACTAGTATTTTCAGAATCTTGTGATGTAAATTGCTAATTTAAAACCCAAAATATTGTTAAAATGTCTTTATTTAATAGCAGGTGATTGCAAGCTGTAATTTGCAAGCTGTACATGCAGATGGTAATGTTTTTCCTCCCTTTTCGGCAGTGCAGTACAGTATTTACTGCAGATCTATGCAGACACGGAATAGCCAACTGTGAAAGAAAACACTCTGGAGAAAGATTAAACACAAAGTTCGTGAAGACAAAAATGGATCTTGAGATCTGCTCATCATGTCTCAGCCCAGGCAGAGTCTTCTTCTCCTGAACCTGGAGGATGCTTGTTCATTAAAAGAGGTCAAAGGTGCTATGCATTGGTCAGCCAGGTGCTGTCTTGTGAGTGAGACAGTAATATTTAATTTAGACTTAATATAGCTCTTCTTTGCATGGAGAGAACCTAGGGAAGAAAGGGAGGTAGAGATGCTTCTGCTAAATAAAATGCAGGTAAGCATGAATAATTTTTTAGTATGTGTATGTCCCAAGTGAATAACTTTTTAGTACAGGTGTATCCTAAATTTGAACTTCAAATTTGATAGGGAGTCCTGTATTTTTATTTGCTAAATCTAGCAACCATATGTGGGGAAAAAGGGTGAGTAAATAAATAATATCCCATTAAGGAAAAGGAAATGGAAATTGACATTTACTGAGCACTTATTTTGTGAAGGGCACTGTCCTAAAGACTTGCCTTCTGCTTTCCCATGTAATAACTTACCAGAAGATATTGCTGTTAGCCATTCTTCAAAGAGGGTAAAATTGTGGCTCAGAGAGTTTTGCCCAAGGTCAGATGGCTCACAACAAGTCTGGATTTAGTGGCCAAGGTCTCTATAACTCTGGAGCCTGAGTTCTTTTCATAAAATGTTGCCATTGCCTCACCTTTGTTAATTCTATCCCACAACACTTAGGGAATCTAGAAGATTCCTCTCTACCCCCAAGTGGTCTCCCAAATCCCCCCACCTGAAAAAGAAAAAAACAAATAAACAAACCGTCATCCTGGTCAATTGCACCCTTTCTCCATCCATCCCCACCCTTGGGGAAAAATAAAATCACTATTGGTCTGTTGAAAAGTAATAACAGTTCTTTCTGCATTGATGTTACCCAAGTAAATGCCTCATGTGGATTATGTTCTCTTTGATCTTATTGTAGTCTGTTACCAAAGGACCTGGGGAGGCTGACCTACTTTGAGCATTTGTCCTTAGGCTACTCATGCAGAATTCTGGGAAGCAGTAATACAGGACCCAAGTAGGAACAGGGAGAAGTGGGCTATTGGTTGTTTACTCAGTGGCCATTCCTCCCTTTATCCTTGCTGCCAGAGTCCTAATTGGTTCAACAGTTCACCTGCCCCTGTGATTCAGTAGGAAGTTTCTCAAGAGGGACACTATTGGTGTTTGGGGAATATTATTTGGAGTAAGGAACCTAACTGAGCATGGAAGGAAATTTTTCATTCCTGTGTCCTGGGTATTACACACTGCAGACAGGTATTTAGTCATCTTATAAACCAAAAACATTCTCACACATTTCCAAACACTTCACTTGAGAGCCATGAGGCCATCATGGCTGTCCCTTCCACTTGGCAATCTTTGGTTTAGTAGACAAGGTTACTCAGTTTTGGCCAACGAGGCATGAGGGAAAGTTCTGCTGAGGATTCTGGGAAAGGTTTTCTCACACTTGAAAAGAGACCCAAAGAAGGAGCAATTCCTTTTTCATTACTGGTATTGTCATGTCTATTCCTGATACCTGGAGCTGCAGCAGCTATTTTTCAGCAATGGGGGTAAAAAGTGAGAAAGAGAAGATAGCAGAGTGGAAAATGGAAAAATCCTGGGCTATGATGATATTGTTGAGCTACTGAATTAACAAACCCTGGAGCTGCCCCATCTCAAGCTTCCTGTTACAAAAGAATAAAATTCCCTTATTATTTAACCTCGAGTTGGCAGCTGAGAGCCCCCGAACTATCACATGATTCCATGGACATAGGAGAACTGAAGGGAGGAAAAGAAAAGAGTATCAGGGAGGCTGGAGGGATATTTGGTGCTGGGGACCACTTTGACACATTATCATACAAGTTTAAAAGGGAGAGAAAGGATTCAAGCACATGGAATTAAAGCCCTAGCTTTATCATTAAATAACTATATGATCTTGGATAAGTCACATGATCCCAGGCTTAGATTTCATGCCTCAATACTATCAGGATTGGATTTACAAAAGTTGTCATCTTATAGCCAGTGGACCACACTAGACCTGTAGGTACACTGTCTTTGGTTAGCACAAGTACCTGATAGCTCTGTGGTTCTACCATGGATGCTACCACATCTGATTGTCTTACTTACATCCAGCCCCTGCACTCATTATCTCACGGTCTGTGTCTTGGGTCACTTGAGTTCAGGGTCCTATTCAAACTCACTCTCTCTTCTCCTATGTAACTCTGATCCTGTGTTGTATGGCTCTGCTATAAATGTCATTGGGCCAACAATCAGCCTAAGGATCAGTCCTATTTACAGAAGTTTCTTTGTCTACACTAAATGAATTCTTTTTCTAATTAAGATACTGAAGACCAATTCTGAGACATCCTATTTTCACTTTCAAGGAGCATGTAATATACCTTTTAATAAATACCGAATGCATAAACACTAACCTTGCACATTACATTCCCTCCTGTTCAACTTCTTATTAATGTTTATTTGCAGACAAGTAAAAATGACTTCACCTCATCTACTTAAGGATATTACATAAACTACTTAAATATGGTATGCTCTAGTGCCATCTAGGGGATTTCAGGCCAGGAAAGAAATCATCTGTTCAGCTGAAAGAGAAAAACAAGCACTGAGAAGTCACCTATGATTTGCAAAGTAATTTCTTTATCCATAATCTTTTTATTTTACAGTTTGGATAGCTGAGCAAGGTCACACATGGTGATACAGCTGGGAAATTAATAAATGGGTAAAATGTATGATTTTGTGGCCTAATATTTTATAAATATATTCTTGAGAAAAAAAGTTTTCCACATTTAAATCAACATCTTTATCTAAAACCAAATTGAGTAGGATTTGTTAATGTTTTTTAAATGTGTTTTTTGGATACTTGATGCCTCTGTATACTACTCATGTACACATAAGAATTTCAGCCAGTGTCCTTTAAAAGCTAAAGAGAAAACCAAAGAGCGACTGACACTTTCTGAGGACTTTGTCTCCTTCCCCAGCCTCTAGCACAATGTCCAGCATGTAGAAGTCATTCATTAGTGTTCATTTTACTGAACTGAGCTCAGTGGCTTCTAGATGGTGGTTGATTGACAGTGTGTGGTGTCCAACTTTGTCTACACAAGAGCCAACAGCAGTTGCCTTTGTTAGCCATAAGCATATTTCTGGGAAAGTCTCCGTGTCAACAGGTTATTACATTTAATCCTTCTCCCCACACCTCTGATTCTTGTAAATATTGAATTCTCATTTTCAGATAATGAGGCAAAGATAGTGAAATGTCTTCTCCAAGGCAACCTAATAAGAAATGTAAAACTGGGTTTAGAATCCATATTACACTCCAGCCTCAACCAGTGGGCTCCAAGGGATCAAATTTAACATTTAAGTATGACTACAAAAGATCTTACAAACTATTTCAACAAATGGAAAAATACATAGTAGGCTGAAACACATGAAATTTTCAGATACGTGCCCATTTTTTAGCTACAAAAACAACAGTTTCATGTGATTCAACATGATGCATTCCCTAATTCAAGGCCACTTCCCTTTAAGGCTGCTAAAAGCAAGAAGTAGCATTTGTTATATATCAATTCACTCACCTTGAGTTTTTCATGGTCACTTAGTTACAAGTACAGATTAATTAAGCTGGATTATCTCCAAAGACTCAATTTCCTCATGTATACTCATTTGCCTATCAAAGCCATGGCTCCCAAACATCACGCCTGGAATGTATTGATCTTATTTATCCAACAAGTATTTTGTGACAGTAGGCAGTGGCAAGGCAGTTTCCACATCATTTGTTCAGAGCCTTTTTATTTGATATCTAGCTTGAATAAATGTTCTTTCTGAGTTGGCTGATTTAGCTAAAATAAGTCTCCTATGTCAGAGTGAATAGAGAAGGGCAATGGGGTGGTGAGGAATAGGTGATGGGTGGTAGCTGTTTTAAAATTTATCTAAAAAAAAAATAAAAATAAATAAAAATAAAAATAAAATAAAATTTATCTAATAATGAGTCAAACCACATTATTATTTTACAATAGAAAAATCATTGAATATCTAACAACAACTCTCTAGCAACCTGACATAATCGTCAATGAACCCTGCAAAGACCATGTACCTGAAAGTAAAGATGATCAAGATTTATTCATTTGCAATCCAAGAAAGGATTCTGCCTAATATTCATTCTAAGGCTAGTTGATTTAAAACAAAGATTCCATAATCTACTTAAACTTTGTCCCAAAAAAAACTCTTCTTTCCATTCTTGTTTTTCTGATAAAACAGGGACAAAAGTAATTAATATATGAGTATATGCAGTCTTTCTTCTTGCTCAACCACCACCGCACGTATCGATAAATGAAAGTTTTGAAAAGTTGTCAAAGAGAAAGAGAATGTGAAAGAAAAATACAGCCTGCAGAAATGAGTGTGGAAAATCATTCCATGGAAAACTGAGAGGAAAGAAGGAAAAAGTTGTGGGAGGGAGGGGGCAGATACTGTAGTAAGCAAGCAGGAGAATGAGAGGAATGAGGGAAGGAAAAAAGAATAGAAGAAATGCTGACATGGATGTTAAAGTGGAGTTCCTTTGACATTATTCAATTCATTCAAATAAAAATTGAAATTATTTTTTGCCACTATACTATGCTGGTCTATAGTCCCTTGATGACAATGCACTAGGAGGGACCCCATAATTAATTCAGATTGTGCTAACATGGTGTACCATAATAAAGATTAATAATATCAATGGTTTGGGGTAGAATGAGTGCCCTAGGAGTTATTGCATAATTTTGTTTGTGAGTTTTCTTGCCAGTATTGCACAGCATCCTGCCAATTCATATCTTTGCTGTTCTCATATACCCCTTGTGCTCAATTACCCCTCACCCCCCAAATCTCAATTTTGATTTAGATTTGGTATCAAATTTGGTTGCATTCCTCTACACAAGAGGAGGGTTGTAGGCTTTACTTAGACGGTCAAAGTAACAATTAGGGTAAGATTTTTAGTGTGATTTTACCCAACAGAAGGTACCCAAAATTTAACAATGTCTCATCACATCTACAAGTCAGCAAGAATCTCACTAAACTATAAGTCCCGGCATTCCCTCCTCAACGATGGAGAAATCCACATATCCAGCAGGTGAAAGGCCCAGTGATTCTCATGACAGCCTTATTCTTACGCTAAAGAATTTCTCTTTGTAACAACAAAACCCACTGCTCACAGATATATTCCCTGATCACACAAATGTAAGTATTGATTTATTCCCTGCTTAGACCTCTTTTGTGATTTCTGTTTCTTTTTTTTTCCCTATAGACATGGCCTGAAAGAGAACCACTGAGATAATCAGTCCCCTGAGATAATCTGAGGACTTCATTTGATTTTTCACAAATACCTTATATCACTTGATTATCACAATCTGCATCACTATTTTTGTAAATCAACAGACTTTACAAAGCCCCAATTTTACCAGGCTATAAAATGAGGATATTGCAACATTTATTCCATCAATATGATCTTCAACATCCTCTTGGATACCTTGAGAGACACATTAACTTTTCCTGACCATGAATCATTAGTTTTAAGGCATTTAGTTATTTAGTTTATAGTATTACCTTATATGTGGTTAATACTCTATGTAAAGTAGCATCTATGATGTGTTGAAAAGTACACTGGTATTGGAATAAAATATCTGGATTGGTTTAGCTTCTAGATTGTCTACTACTACTATCTGACTCTGTGAGCTTAAATGGTAACAACTTTTCTGAGCCATAGTTCCTCATCAATAAATTGAATATAATAAATCTCTGTTAATGGGGGTGTAATAATGCCTGAAACAAACAATATTAAAACTTCAGTGGTTTCACACAACAGAAACTTATTTCTTGCCCACATAACAGCTCGATATGAGTCTAATATTTAGACTGCCACCTTCTACACACTGATTCAGTGACCCAGATTCCTTCTATCATTTGGTTCTACCAGTCCCTCTACTATCTGTAGAGAGCCAGATAGTAAATATTTTATTTTAGGCTTTGTAGGCCATATGTTCTCTGTTGCAACTACTCAAGTCTGCTGTCATAGGGCAAAAGCATCCACAGACAATATGCAAGCAAATGAGCATGGTTGTGTTCCAATAAAACTTCATATACAGAAACAGGCAGTGAGCCAGATTTGGCTTGTGGGCTGTAATTTGCGAATTCTTGCCCTAGTGGATTGAAGTCCTCTGCTGGATTCTTTGCAATCAGCTGGTTAATGAATAAAATCAGAACATGAAGGAATCAGCAGGAATTTTCCTAGGACAAGCCTAGACACAGCATATATCCCTCTGATCAGCACACTTAACTCCAAGAAAACCTGGGAAATACCTTGTGTTTTCCCAGGAAGAAAAGGAAACCATGGAGGAGAAAAGAAAGGGGAATGATGTATTCAAGGTACTGCAAGAGAAAAACTGCCAGCCAAGAATTCTGTATCCAGCAAATCTGTCCTTCAAAAATAAGGGTGAGTTCAAAGTTTTCAGAGAATTGAATGAACTCATAACATTCTCTGTCACAAAGGTGTGGAGATGGTCATATAAGACAATGAGTATGGAAAATTACTTTGTAAATTATAAACTGCTATGCAAATGTAGAGTGCTATATTTATGATAATTACTATATGCATTATCTCTCTGAATACCTTACCACCAGGGAGTGACAGTCCGTTTAGAAAAAAAAAAGCTTGCAGATAAAAAGGGTACTTAAAGTTTTAGGATCAAGCAGAATCTGCAGACTATGCCTGTATTAGTCGGGTTTTCTAGGAAACAGAACTGTTTTAGGATGCAAAGAACCAGAAAAGGGTTGGCTTTTATAAAGTGGATTTATTTGGTGAAAAGTTTACATTTCCAAGGCTGTGAAAAGTCCAACTCAAGCTTTCTCACCAAAGTCAGCTGCCATGGGGTGAAGCAAGATGGCCACAAATCTCTGCCAAGGTCTCTGGCTTTCAGCAGCTGTATGCAAACCTGGCTTAGGGCTTGTTTCTTACCAGGCCTCCTCTCTCAGTCTCAGTGGCTCTGCTTTCTTCCTGAGTTCAGCTGTCAGTTATCAGGTATACGGCTTATCTCTCCCTGAACCTCAGCTCTTTGAGCCTCTTGGGACTTTCTTTCCTTGCAGCTCAGCTGTGGACAAAACTTGTCTCTCACATAGCAGGATCAAATATAGTGGCTCCCTTTTCCTGTGTCTCCATTTTATCAGACCCAGCAAGATGTCAGTGATTCAACCTGAGTCACACCTTACTGACAGTCCAATTGAAAGGGTCTCACAGCCACAAGAATGAATTATTTCACAAGTATAATCCTTCTCTTTTGGGAATTCATAAAATAATTTTAAATTGCCACAAGAACCAACAAAAGAAATCTGTAAATATCATGAGATTTTATAAAAATTTTCTTGCATGACCATGGGGATGCATGAGTCCAAATTCTGTAGGGCAGGCTGCAAACCACAAACTCCAATGGAGGTCCTTGATGAGTTCCCCAAGAGAAGCTATCTATCTGAAGTAGAGATGGGAATTCTCTCTTCCGACTGCTAAAATCACTTCTCCTTTTAAGGCCTTCAACTATTTGGATGAGATGGCTCTCGTTGCTAAAGGCAATCTCCTCAGTTGATTGTAGATGTAATCAGCCACAGATGCAATCAACTCACTTATGATTTAAGTCCATGAAATGTCCTCACAGTACAATTTGGCCAGTGCTTGGTTGACCAAACAACTGGGCACCATCACCTAACCAAGTTGACACATGAGCCTAACCATCACAATGCCTTACAAACCAGGATAATCATGGTCATTCCTCCAATTTAGGTGCCTGGAAATTCCCTTAAATTTCCTCTCTCTCCATTGTAGTGATGAGCTTTGTGTGCACTGAAGCACTTTTCAGGTTATCTCAACAGTCAGATTTGCTATGAAATTAAAGTTTATTTATGATACACTTCAATGCCAGAAACAAAAATGAGTTGGAAATATAAAAATGAAGCTATCCATAGTATTAATTAATTAACTAGAAATCCATGTTTAATATTCTCCAAGAGTAAGCTCTGTACTAGGGAGATAGGACACATCAGAAAGTGTATAAGCCAAGATAAAAACAATTCTCAATGTGATCCCTTCAATCAGATTTTGAAGGTCTCACTTATAAATGATTTAATGTTTGAGATCAGGTCATGGTATTTTTTTTTCAACAGCCTTTTCACAGAGTAGCAGGAGCAGCACAATTATGCCACTAATTTTTAAAAGTTTCTTTTCTGTTTGTCTCTTAAATGATGGAATTAAACATGGAGAAAATGAACATGCAAAAGATTAGAATTAATTATATCAAATAGGAGATAAAGCAGAAATGATCTTTTTATTTTTTTCATTTTTGGCTAAGTGACAAATCGCAGGGACTCTTACGAGGTAATTAGCCATCCATCATTCATTATTTCAAACAAAGCAAGGGAGTCAGATATTGAAAGGTGTCTGTGAAGACCTTGTGGGGTTTGTGGGCAGAAGGTGCAGGAGCATTTGAAGACTCCTGTGTTGGCAAGTGAGAAGGATGGTGCTTTGCTAGTAGAGGTGAACTTGGGCCAGTATCAATGTCTTCTTCTTATTAATATAATATATAATTATATAACACATGATATGATATAAATAGTTATAATACTTATATATGTATAATATAATATATAAATAGGTAATATATATTTAATATATATCTTCTTCTTATATATAATCTCCCCACTTCTAAACAGCTGGAGCTCAATAGATAGATGGAGTGTGTATAAGGTCCAGGATCCACAGGGCCCATAACTGCAGCACTGGTGGCAGCCATTTCTATCCCTGAAACTTGGCAGGAAAATTCCTCAGTAACAAGAAAACAGCCATTAGGCACTTATTTGTGAGCTGCCAAGAAAGGGAAGTGAATGGTTATTTGAGAATTTCTATAAGCTTTGGTTACTGCTGTTAAAAACCTGAACTTTGGCATCTAAAATATGTCTACCCCTTCTAAAATCCCCAAAGTTGGTCATCTTTTATGAGTGAAAAAAAAGACAAAAAGCTCTATTTATCAACCAGATCCTTTCCTTTCATTTGCATAGGCTGATTTTGGGGGGTGTTTGTTAATTTTCTCCTGCTTGATTCTAAACTTTACTTCCTACTGTAATGAAATTTCAGACCATGGGAGGTTGGAGGGAGCTTAGATACTATACAACCCCATACTCCTCAAGATGTAAGATATAGGGCAATTCAATGGCTTACTCCAAAGTATTAGCTGTTTGGACACCTATGAAGGCCCTATCCCAGTCACTACCTCTTCACTTAATGTTCCTATATGCTATGGCTATGTCTTTACAAATACATACAATACTTGCTCCCTGTTGGCTACCAGTTCCTGCATAGAGCATGTATAACATGCTACCTGGGAGGTAGTCCTCCTTTCCAGGAGATTTGGGAAAGAGAAAATGAGTTCAGAATTCAGCTAGAGAAAGATGACTACTCACCTAAGCCATTCTTTTTAATTTTAGGGATAACAGGAACACTCGTGGTTCCTCCTGAGACAGCATCAATCAAGAGCAAATGGAATGTTTCTCTTAAACTTTCTCAGAACCCATCCTCTTCTGTGATTGGCCAGAAAAGTTCTCTCTGACCTCCAAGTAAGGATCTTAACATTTGTTCATTGTTGTATCCCCAGAGTCTGGCCTACTATCTACCCCCATGGGTATTCTACATTATATCCGTAAATAAGTTAATGAAGAAATTCACCAAGGTAATATGCAGCCAAAATATAAGAGTCCATTGGGCAATAAATAGGAATAAGTCCTATTATTATCTGATGCCTCTTTGCTGCCAGGACTCTAATTGAGTTGAGAGAACATGACAGTAGAGGTGTCTGGAAGAATCCTCGAGAACTGCCTTACAAATAGAAATGAGCTAAGCCAAGTGGAAAAAGGTTTGCAGAAAAGTCTCTGAAACCAAAAAGAGACCCCTTTCCAGATGAGGATATTAGTATTGCAGAGGAATAGCTAAAAGTATGAGGCAAATTTTTTATTAAGGAGAATAATATCAGTTAGGGTATACAAAATGAGGATGGATGCTGATAGCAGCCAGCAAAAGAAATACTAACTCAAGCTGGCTTGAATAATAAGGTCATGTGTTCTCTAGCATAAATATTTGTCCAGGGTACATGGTTTCTGAGTTAGGCAGTTTGGAGACCCAGAATGTCATCATGGTCCAGGTTCCCTCCATCCAGGGGCTCTGCAGCATCCTCGGCATCAGCATGACCTCTGAATGGTAGAGTGATGACTGAAGCTAGTGTCACATCCAGATAATAATACTCACAGGAAGAAGAGAGTTGATCATTCCCCACGGTGCTCTCTCTATTTTATTTATGTATGTGCTGTTCATTTATTTTGAAGAATGCCTGCTCTTTATTACTATTAATGAGGCTTGTAATCCCCTGACTATAATTTTCTCCATGAACCTGAGCAAACATAATTCTTAGAGCCAGAGCCTGCAGCTCTCCCTTCCAACTAGGAAATTTTTCCAAGGTGCATTCAGAATCTTTTCCTTCACATCTCATTGGCTGGAATCAAATCCCAAGGCTATTCCTAACAAATTAGTTACAAGGAACATGGCTCCCCTTTCTTCACTTATGGGAGATGTGGTCAGTTTCTGCTGAGGCACATGCTTGTGTGGGGAGGGGTGAATTCCTAAAATACAAGTTATGCCAGCCAGGGAGGAGGAGGAAGAGGGAACTGCTGTGTGGCAATCATCAGCACTCCAGAATGAGAGCTTCAATGATAAATTAGCAACCTAGGTTAGCTCTGTGACATGGGAAGATTATAGTAATCCTAAGAAAAATATCTTACATGGGCATAGTACCTGACAGTTTATAAAACCCTTTCTCATCTCTGAAGTAGATAAATATTATTATCACATCTTTACAGATACAGAAACTAAGATTCAACTGACATACACAGTTACATACTTAAGAAGGGGCAATTGCATGTGGGAAGTCAAATATTTAGTTAGTGAAGATTTATCTGGTTCCCTGAAATAAAAATTCCAAATTACAGAGTTTTAAAGAAAGCTTCCAGGCAGATATCTGATACCCTCAGAAGACATAAGTCAAATAAATTTTTCTTATCATAATCACGTCGTTTATTCATTTGTTTATTCATCCATTTATTTTTAGCTTATAATTGCCAGATAATTTGTCATGTACTTGGAACTAAAAAAAATGAAAAAGATTTTACCTTGGTCAGTGTAGTAAGCTGAATTATATGGCCCAACAAATACATGCTCTTAATCTTGCTCCAAGTCCCTTGGACTTACTATAAAGAGGACGTTTTGAAGATGTTATTTTAGTTAAGGTGTGGCCCAACTGAATGAGGGTGGGGCTTAATCTGGATTACTGGAGGCCTTATGAAGAGAACCTGGAAATCACTGAAGCCAGAAGGGAGTAGATATTGCCATATGACAAGAGGCATGGGAACCTCAGAGAAGCAAGCCTTCTTGCCTCCAAAACCACAAGACAATAAATTCTCATTTTTTAAGCCAACCCATTGTGTGGTATTGTCATAGCAACCTGGCAAACTAAAACAGAACTCCAGTGTTCACTACACACCAGGTAAAATCAAAAAGTGAGAACTGACCATAATTCTAATTCTAAAATGTCATCTACAGGAAGACATGCAATAACACTGAAAGAGATGAGGGGAGAAATGAAAACTGCAACAACCAATGAAGATGTTGATTGTAAAATACGTATATATTTGAGAAATGTTCAAACCTCGGGAGTAAACTATCAGAAGAGGAAAAATCTGCCAACCAAGATGTAGCATAAGCTCAATACTAGGTAAACACACTATACTTTGTACTGGCACAAAATGAGTGGACAATTTATCCTACAATGGCACACAGGGAATGATGTGGTAAAGGAGGCAACATTTTAAATATGATGACAGAAAAATAAGTTGGAGTGTTCAAGATAGAGAGAGGAGATTCCAGGAAGAAAGAAAAACACAAGAAAGACATGAGGGCAAACAGGAACAGAGAATGACCAATTTGTTGTGATTTAATACTGGAAGCTTTCTCATGGAGTGGAAAGAGAAACAGAGGGAAGGAAAGGGAGAGAAAACTGGGTAACCATACGATCTATTGCTTGCCCTTGTGACATATTTAGCTTCCCAATTACTCATGGAGCCACTGGAGTCAAACCCCTGGGCATGAGCGTTCCAGACCCACCACTGACTGACTTGACTGTGCCATCTAAGTTTTCTAAGCCTCAGCTTCATCCTCTGCAAAAGCAGTAGTGTACCAGTGTCTAGTTCCTTAGAGGAATTCTCCAGATCTAGCCAGGCACTCCTCATGAGGCACAGAACTTAATACTTGGCACATAGTGGGTGTCCAATAAATTGTAGTGCAGCTGAACTGGATGCAGAAAAGGCCCCTAGAGTCTTCAGTCTCCACATTTGGAAAGCACCTTTCTCAGGTTTCAGACACACGCCTTCAGGCCTTGAGGTGGTACAGACAGAGAGAATGCGACCTTGAATGTAGAACTATTCCCAGCGTAACTCACTTCTGCAAACACTTCTGGAAACAAAGACAGGATGAGTCTGGGGAAGAGGAGAGTGAAGATGGGACAGGGAGAGTAAGAGGAGCATCCACTGTATACCAGCTGATTCCTGTAAAGAGGGGAGATGGCTGCAGGAGAAGCTCCCTTGGAGTGAGGGGCAACTTCAAAATTAGGAGACTGGCATTCACACTGCAACGCAGGAGGCTTGCAAATGATCCCGCCTCAGGGGGCTGTGAGGGAATCAGAGTGAGGTGTGCTGTGCCCGAAGGGGGGAACCCACACCCCTCCCTGTGCTGTGGGGAGTACCTAAGGGTCCTCGGCAGGTTTTGGGGATCCTGAACGGAGAAGCAGAGGTGCAGTGCTGGTGCACTGCTCCAGACAGATCAAGCATGCAGAAGAGAAGATAGATTTGGGGCTGGCAGAGCCCAAAGAGAGATATACTGAAGATCCTCCTCGCTGGCAAGCTGGAGTAAAGCTGAATGCGACAGTGCCATGGGTGGGCATGGGGAGCCTTGTGTACCACATAATCCAAGACCACTGCTATTGCTGTGAGCCATGACCTTAAACCAGCCCAGATGGAGATGGGAGATGCCTCCCTATCCCTTGGCAGCTTCCAGCACTTGCTGTAGCCAGCCTTGAATGATGTTCAGCGGGAGAAGCCATCCAGTGATAATGGAAGCAGTAGCAGCCAGCAGAAACCCAGGAAAGGAGCCACACATGCAAACTCCCTTCCCACAGCACCCAGACACCATCCTGGGGCAAAAGAGGAGAAGGAGGAGGAGGAGAGGAGCCTTGCATCTCACTGAATAGCAACCCCAAAGACACCAAGCTTTACACTAGTAGAACTCTGTAGCCCCATATTACATTTTGTGCCATAAGTGACCATGGAAGATGTCGTGAGCTGGATGAGCTCTGTCACAGAACACCTGGGTTTTGTGCATTCAAGTTGTCCCCAGTAGTGGAGGAAATTAGAGTCATCACAGCTAAGATTTATTGAACCTTTGAGTTTGCCAGACATTAGATGAAGCACTGTACATGGATTATCAAATTTAATACTCCTAAGTAGATAGGTGCTACTGTTATTTCTATTCTACAGGGAAGAGGATGCAGTTCAGTGGTTCAGTGCCTGCTTCCCATGTATGAGGCCTTGGGTTCAATTCCCGGTACCTATTAAAAAAAAAAAAAAAAAAATTAAAAAAAAAGGTACATCTATTCTACAGGTAAGAAAACAGAGATAAGGAGATAAAGATACTACCTGATTCCAAGCCCTGTGCTCTTACTATATATAGTAAGTGTAGAAGTAATAATTAGAGAAGAAATAACAAGACATTTTATTCTTTTTCTCTAATGAAGCAGCAAATGCCAACCTGATACCCCAAGAAGCACTACCCAGTGAAAACAAGTGTTTCTCTGGGATTCTGACAATCTGAATCAGAGGCAAAGGACAGCAATGCTCCCAGGAAAACTTGTGATAGAGGTTTAGCTAGTTTCTGTTTTCCCCCTTGGTGGTGGCGGACCTTCTTCTCACCCTGGGGAATAATGCAAACTAAGCAACTTAACTTTGCTGCACCCGGATTTCCATATCTGTACAAGGGGACTAGCAATGCCAATATTTCTCCATTGTTTTGTAGAACACTTGACATGCCATCTGCAGGTGGGCCCTTATTTTCACGAGCACCCTCAATCTCAGCCACTGTTAAATCAGACACCGAAATTCTCTTCCCCACCACGTTAAAGTATAAGCAAGAATTTAAATGGTTTCCCCTCCCAGGACATTTTATGAGCAGAATCTCCAAAATCAAACCACCTTTGAAAACACCAAGTGAACATTTTCTAAGAGAAAGATATAAAATTCCCAACCTCAGAGTTACTATCAATTATCCCAATTGAGAGATTCCATGGATTAAATGATTTCCCTAAAAGCATTAAAACAGTATTTTAGCTTTTCATTTATTTAATTCCACCCCATCCCTTTTCAGAAAGGATATGAGGCAACCAAGAAATGAAGGCAAAATATGTTTTGAGATCAATAAAAAAGAAACAGAAAATCAGAAACCGAAAACAGCTTGCTTACCCGAAAGATCACACAGAGCCCCGGGCTTAGATGTCAAACCTACATCTGAGTATCTTATCGGCTTAGGCAAGTGTACCCTAGTCTTTTTCCAGGAATGTATACTTTTAAAGGATTTTCACATACTTTTTAAAAATGCTTTTTTATTGAAGTATATCATTCATACATGACATGCATAAACAAGTGTATAGTAAAGATTATGAACTTGCAAAATAAACACACATAACATCACACAGGGCTCTCATACATCACCCCTCCACCAACACTTTGCATCATTGTAGAACATTTGTTACAAACTATGCAAGAGCATCATCAAAATATTATTACTAACTATAGTCTCTATCTTACATTTGGTGTATTTTTCCCCTAACCCACCCTATTTTTTTAAAACATTTTATTACAGAGGTTGTGAACTGGCAAGACAATCATACACACATGTAGAATTCCCAAAAACACCCCCTCACCAACACACCACCCTGTGCTGGAACATTTGCTACAGATTATGAGATAATATCATCAGACTATTTACCAACCGTGGTCTGTAGCATACATTTGGCACACTTTTTCCATACACCTCCATTATCAACACAGTACCTCTTTGGCATTGATGCAAGAATATTATAGTATTGCTGTTAACCACAGTCTATAGATCACACCAATTGCAGTTTTCCCATGCTTCTCCTCATTCCCACCACCCTGCAATAGTGATGTACATCTACTCTAGCTCACAGAAGGGCACTCTTGCATTTGTGCCCTCAACCACAATTCTCATCCACCTCTGGGTTCACTGTGTTATTCAGTCCCTAGATTATTCTTTAGCTTTCTTTCAATTTTCACATAATGTTTTTATTTGTTCCTCATAAAGATCCAATGAGGAAGATGCTACACTTCCCATTTTACAGATAACGAAACTAAGGCCCTGAAGAGGGAAAAGTACCTGCCTTGATCTCCTGACTATTGGACAAGTGTCTTCAACCCTTGATAAGGACTCTTCTGTGGTACCACAACCCCCTACTGGGTAGAATTTTGAGGCAGAAAAGGACTTTAGAGGTTATTGAGTCCAGTTTTTAGAGACCTGTTTTCAATAATGTATGATTGTCAATATGCATATAAACAGTATTTAACTTAATAAAATAATATTAAAATTAATTATTACCAGTGGAACATGCTTGGCCATACACCTGGCCACCTTCTTGCAGGCTTAAGATGGATCTACTTATGATACAGAAGTAACTGAAAGGTCAAATTTTGTATCAGGGCATGACCCAGGACACTTTTGGTTTTCTCCTGTGGGGCAAGGATCTAACAAGATTCCCATCCTTACCACCGCTAAGTCATGAATTAGTCATTTTTTTTAAACTCTCCATGGTTAAATAATATTTAGGAATGTCATCTTCCAGAAGCTCTTCTCTTCCAGTCATGATTAGCCTTTTCTAATGATTCTGCTCAGCTAGGATTTTTAGTGTTTTTTAATTGCATATTTTATGATATTTTAATTTTATGTTTATTCATTATTAATCATCTTTATTATATTTTAATTGTCGATGCAGCCTCCTAAACAGGGAGAGGGAGCACTTCACAAATAAGAATATTAATTTATATGCCTTAAAATAATGATTAGGATTTTAATAAAATTACCTCCCTTAATGGGTCTCCGTGGAATGTAAATCCCCAATCTTTTAATGAATTAATGAGACACAGGGTGAATATCATTAGACACTGTGCTCACTTCTAATCGAAAAATTTTAAGCAACCATAATAAACCTTCAAAATATTTACCTGAAGGCAAGTTGCCAATTCCCTCTGAAAAGCAGTCTAAGACCTGCATGTCTATGTTAAAATCGAAGCATATCCTTTCTCATTCTGGCATCTGTTGGGAAGCTGGAGACATTCAGACTACCTATGTCAATGTGGTCTCCCAAGCCACTTTGTACCTGACTCGCTTCAGTTTCTGGAAGGGGCTACCTGTTACCACACAGCTCTTTAAAGCACCTTGAATTCAGAGTCATGCGACATGCACAACTCCTAAGTAGTAATACTGAGCTCTGCAATGCTGCCTGGCAGCCAAGGATGTTATAGAACGCTATACACATCAAATAAGTCTCCCAGCTTCTCTGCACAAGAAGACAGCTGGCCTGGTCCTATAAAGGGGAGACCCACAGGGCAATGAGAGGAAGCAATTGCATAATGTTTCAGAGCCACCTTGAAGGATCACAGGGAGGAAAATAGGAAGGTGAGCACACCTGGACCATCCTTGAACACAGACTCCCTTAGAGGCTTTTCTAATTGGCCACTGAGTTCTCCTATTTCGGTGTTATGAACAAAGGAAAGAAATTGTGCACTTTAAAGTGACTGTACTTTTTTGTATTGCTCTCAAGGTTTACCTTTAAGCCTGTTGGTATATAGTGGTCTTGCCACTCAATAGTTTTAATAATCTCCAAATTTTGTAGTCAGCAGCCATAATTTTTGGGGTTGCATTTCCTCTTCTAGGCAGAGGATGCTACAGCCATAATGGCCTTAACCTAATATTCCCCCAGCATCATTTTAAAATGGCTTCGTGGGCATACCCGTTACTGGTAGAGTTTCAATGAGTTCCTGTAAATCTCATTAATTTTCTGAATGCAGAAGCTATAAAGATCTCTTAATAGAAAAGGAATACTAAACAAAAGTCAGTAAACCTTCCCACATAGATAGAGGTTTATTTGTTTGTTTGCTGGCTTGCTTGCTTGTTTGTTTTTAATTAACTGATAAAACAATTCCTTTCACATTATTTGAGTGTTATCCTTTGGGGGTCTCTGAGAATGAACCAATTCTCTTCGATAAAGTCACTGCTGTCACTCTGTTTACCAGCCCAAAGTTTATTAGAGCATGACTACTAAAAGCAACTAGTCAGAAAAAAGAAGAGTGACTCCCATGAAATCTCAATTAACATCCCAAACCTCCCACCCCATCTCCTATACACATGCATTCTCTTACCCCTTGCAGTATAGTTGCAGCTCCAGAATATATTTAGAAAAGCATTTAGTAACTGACTGTGAGAACGAGTTCCTCTAATTCTCTAAATGACACATTAAAATGTCATTGTGAAACTATTACTAAGTCCAATCCCATGATATCATGAAACCTAGCCCAAGGAGAAGAACCACAGAACCATAGAATTTGGAAACTAGAAAAAAATCCCTCAAATCCCTTAACTCTAAGTTCTCATTTTGCCAATCAAGAAGCAAAGTCTAATGAGGATGTTATGAGTCACAAAGGTCTTTGTAGCACCAGAACAGCCCAAGGAACAAATCTAGCAAAAGCAGAATCCACCTCAAAATACAGGAGTAAAAGTGGGAAAAGAAATTCTCTTTAACAAAGTGGCGGCAGGGAGGAGAGGGTTCAAAATACACGTAGGTTAATAATTTCTGTTTCTATCCATGGAATAATCATTAGCACTCTTTGAGAAAACTGATAGATCAAAATGTCTTTATATGTGATGGAAATAGACAGGAATGATGGCAACGTATAGCCTGAACTCTGAGAATTAAACTATAAAATCACATAATTTAAGAGATGTGAAATATGTAAGAGATGCCTTATAAATGAAATGATTTGGACAACCAAACAAGAAAATCAAAATGGATGTTGCATAATAAAAGATTTTCACTTATCTAAAGAATGGGTATGCCAAAGAAAAAGAGTAGGAAAAGGGCACCTTGGAACTTAGAAAAACAGAGTCAGAGAGTCAGTGCAGGCAGGCAAAAGGGTCCTGCCCCTTGGTCTTGAGCCCTCTCATGCTGTGTGCCCCTCTTGTGTAGAAGATATCCTAGGATATCCTAGGCCATTGTGATTAAACGCTATAGTCTCATTTTAAATTCCCTTCCAGATTAGGTTTGCCAACATTCTAGGCCAATTATATTTGTCATTAAATTCATCCCAGTAAATTGTTGAAATTGGCATTCTGATTGATACTTTTTCCTTGTGAGTGTGCTTAGTATACGTTAATCTGAATCTAATTTACTGAAACAGATGGAAAATAATAAGGTATAGCTGAACAGTTTAGGACTGAAACTGCCTAAAGATCATTTTCTGTTTTTTCCCTTCTTATGCTATGCCTCTGTGTTGACATCGCTGATTTCCCATGGTCTGTCCACTTCCCTCACAGCTAAGTTCCCACCTTCCACCCTGCCCTTTGGTTGATCCCCACAGCTGCAGCTTCAGACTGGCTGACGACCTGGCTTTGCTCTTTCTTGTCCTCCTAGTTTAGAGGGCTTAGTCCTCCAGTATACAATCATGAGTGACAGACTCCCTGACATCTGTGCCCCATCCAGGATGATGCCAAAACCTGCTTTTGCCCAACAAGGAGAATGGATCAGATAATAGAGGACTCAGCCTTTAGGCAAGAGGGAGGGAAGATAACAAATTAGAATGAGATCCCAATACTTCATCATGTCTCTTTGTCTTCACTGTCACCCAAGCCCCAGGAAAAACACTTTCTCTCAATTCATGACTCTAGCCCTAACTAAAACACCCAGCAGCCTTCCTGCTATTTTTAACTGAAAAGGATATCCAGGATTCTGTATCTCTTATGGGACTGGGAACCATGGCCCCCAAGGAAGTCATCTTGTGTAGAGTCATGGACCTTGAGAGCTAGAAAGGACCTGAGAGACCGTCTATTATGAGCTCACCTTATAGCAAGACCTCCAAAGTTACAGATACAACAAATGGGACTTAAAACTATTCTGACCCCCAAATCCAGGGCTTTTCCACTCCACCACACTTCCTCCTTCTGTCCTAATTTCATCACCCGCAAATAAAAGGGTTGAACTTCCTCATACAAATGAATTTCAGAATTCGACACCCTCAAACACGCCTTCTAGCATTAGGTTCCTACTCCAACTGCACTTGAAATTGTGGGGGAGAGGGACAATTAAGGCGGCTTAAATTTGCAGCGAATTCTGCTAGCCTTGCTCAGCTGCTATAATATACAACACAATCTGCCACATACGAAAAACATCCTACCTGAGAATGAAGCCAAGCCAGACGAAAGCAGAGCTGAAAGCCAGAGACACAGCCTGACAGTGTTTTCGGGACCCCCGGAAACAGTTCCGTGGAAAGCTAGGCCTGGCTGTGCACCAGAACATTTCAGCTATAGAAGTTAAACAAACGAGCAAACAAACTCCGACTGTTGCTTTGAGTAGTTTGAGTTATGTGCAGTTAATTGAAACCCATCAAAGGTCTAATACACTGATGGAGATTTCATGCCATTTAGGGGAATGAGATGGTCATTTCTGAGGTTCTGGGGTAAGAACTTGAGAGTAAATTATAAAGAGTGGGGTGAGCATTCCAGGAAATGCTGAGTTGGGGCTGTGATTTGTGAAGAAAACAAGTATCTGCTCCATGATCCAGTTTTCTCATCTGTAAAACGTAGATGGTACTTCCCCCACAGGGCTACGGTGAGGATTAAATTAGTTTATAAATATAAAGTGCTTAGGTCAGTGCGTGGTACTTAATAAGTACTATATAATCATGTGCTTTATGATGTTAGACAGTAATAAGAAATGCAAGTTAGAATGTAATTCAGGGTCCTAAAGCACAGGCTTCCCTTGGGCTGCACTCACCACGTTTGGGAAGCCTCACTTCTCCTGGCCAAGCACACAGGGGAACCTGGGGAAGCCCCAAATATGGGGGTTGGTAAAAGGAATTGCTTTTTCTGCACTGAGAGTCCCATATAGGAATCCTCTCTGCAATTGCCTTATTAAACGTGTGTGCGTTTGTGTGTGCATGTTAGCTTCACTTCTCAGATTCTAGGGGAAACAACGTGCAGCTGTGGCAGCTACAGTCATAATACTGCCAATTCAATACTTCAATACATGGTCCAAAAATGATGATGGCCTGTCTCACTCATAATTAATAGCACAATGATCCTGCCAAGCTTTTAGTTTTTGAGAGAATCCTTTGCCCAGCTCATTCCCAGGCAGAATACAAACCAGCAAAAAGCTTAGTAACACTTCCCCTCTTAGAAAAACACTCACTTTGGCAATGAACTTGCAGGATTCTTTTGGACTCTGTCTCTTCCTTGTTTGTGATGTGAATAGACCTTGAAATTTATTATCAACATGAATAATATATGACTGTGAGCCCAAGAAATAAGTCAAAAGTTCCAAACAGTTTTATTCCCAGTTTTCTACACAGGTGTTCTTGCAAACACACATTCTGTTTTAGACATGTCAGCACATATGGGGATAGAAAGATTTTTGGTCCTGGCCTTCTCACAGTTGGCTCATTAGTGAACAGCTCATGCAATCAATAAGTTACCAACCTGCCTTTGCATGTTCAACTGTCTCAGAAATATTGATGAACCTGCATTCTTGTCTCTTCGCTCTCTCTCTCTCTCTCTACCCTGTATATCACAATAATTACTTGGAACAGGGTAGGGTTTTATCACTGTCCAATTCTTCCTAAGCGCAAAATGTGTCTTGCTCACCTTGCCTTTCCCTCTCATTTCACTGTCAGCTAAAGGTTCTCATTTAAGTGACAGGCCTTTTTAATAATAGGTTGAGGCTTTGCAGCAATTTCAAGATTTCGGGGAGTATGTCCAATATTGTAAGACATGATAAATAACCAGGTAAGGATAGAGTTCGAAGTTCCACAGGGGAGATGGATTGGGCTAGAACAATGGACATTTTTTATGACAACATTTATGCTAGGTTAAAGTGGTGATGCTCACTTTTTTTGGCATGCTCTCTCTGGGTACCCAACTATTGTCGATTTTCCTCAATAATGATTAAGGAAGCTGTTGTGGCAGATACATGCTCAGACCAATTTGGTTGACCAACTGAATCAAATGGGCTGTTAGTGAGTTACTAGCAGGACCATAGATGTGCACAAATAAGTTTAGCTGATATCCATAACATTACAATCCACACTCTTGCTACTCTGTGTGGCATGATGGCAGAGTGGACATGACTGCTTCCTCTTTGGGCATGCCAGCTAACTGGCATTCTGACGCAGCTACCTAATGTTTCAGGGATCTTCACTCCGCTGAGGTTCAGGGAAATAGAGAAAACCACTGCATTCTTTGGCAAAAGGAAAGGCCAACAAAAGCACAACTCTTCCTCCCTCTTCAATGTTTCCAGGGAAGCATTTCTAGGGAAGGAACAGAGCTCAACCTCTCAAATAGAGACACCTGGTCTTCAGTTCCAACTTGACTGGGTACTAGCTCTGAGAGCTTTAGCAAATCTTCATTTCTAGGATATTCAGTTCCCTCATCTGCAAAATGGACTTAATCGTGTCTACTCTTCAAGGTTCCTAAGAGAGATAAAGTAGGATCCCAGGAAATAGTCATTGGTAAGGTTTTCAAAGAAGTAAAAGAAAAAAACCTAAGAAACAGAAGTGCTCCAAAAGAAATAGGCAATATTATTATGATCCAAAGCAACAAAGCAACTGTCTTAGCTTTCTAGGGCTGCTGTGAAAAAGTCACCACAAACTCAGGAGCTTACAAAAGAGAAATGTCTTCTCTCACAGCTGTAAAGGCCAGAAGTCCAAAAACGAGTTGTTACAGGGCTGGCTCCTCTGGAGGCTCTGAGGGAGGGTCTGTTCCCTGCCTCTCTCCTGGTTTCTGGTGTCCCTGACTTGTAGACACTTCCCTCCAATGTCAGCCTCTGTCTTCACATGGCATTCTTCTCTGTGTCTTCTCCTCTTCGTATAAGGACCCCAGTCATTGGGTTTGGGGCCAACCCTAAATCCAGGATCTAAATTCATTGTGAGATCCTTAATTACATCTGCAAAGACCCTATTTCCAAATAAGGTCAACTTCTAAGATTCTGGGTGAACATGAATTTGGAGGAGACACTATTTAATCCACTAGAGCACCAATATTATTATTATTATTAAATTATGCCATCAGCAGAATTTGTGACACCCATAGGTAGTTCTATGTGGTGTTATAAGCAAAAGTGTCTAAAAATGGCTCTGGGAGTTCTCTCTGACATGTCTTAGAGAGCTACCTGTGACTGGGACTCACCCTTTCTCCCAGAAAGAAAAGTTGCCCCATAACTCAGCTTCCCATGGCACTGTGAGTTTCCTCCCTCATGAGGAGGGGCTGCAGAAATCCATAAGCCCCAAAGTCTCCAACTGTTGGTAGACTTTCCCAGAAAAAGTAGTACCCAAACCCAGAGTGCCTGGTGCCCAACTAGTATATTTGTTTTCTTCCCCTCATACCACTCATACTTGACAAGGCCACTTTCCTTCTGTGAAAGTTTGAAGCATTTTGTGGATCTCAGAAAAGATCATGCTCTCGGGGCTAATCCGTTCCTATGCGTGTGGGATGCTTTGACTGGATTGATTGCTTCAGTGAGGCATGGCCAAGGGTGGGTCTTGATCTTTTTGCTGAAGGATTTAACTGAACATGGAAACAGCCAGTCTTTTCATTGTAAATCAGAATTGGAAATGGAGTTAGCTAGGAAAGATTTGTGGAAAGTCTTGCTGTCAGACGGCTTGGACCCCTATTTCCTGCATGCTAAACCAACAAGAATTTTGCCAGCCTGAACTACAAGAGATAGCAAAGGGAGAGAGTGAATGAAAATGACTTCAAGGGCAAAACCATGGAGGCTGAGGCCTGGACTTAAGACATCTTCTCAGGCCAAGAGAGGGCCCCACCCATGTGTGCAGAAAAGGTGAGTTTGCCCAACATTAGAAGAGGGTGGGCTTTCTGCACTGTTGTTCAGGGAGACTGCTGCACCCCAGACTTTAGAGAGGGTAGAGCACATCGCCTGGGGTTAGGGAGAGTTTGGTCATCACTCCACTATTCTGAGGGTGTTGGGCTTGTGTCCCAGAGATTGGGGAGAATGTGGCTGTCACCCCAGTGTTCTGGGAGGGTGAAGCCTAGAGTTCTGTGGCCACGAGGAAGCATGATGAGGGTGGAGCCAAGAAAATGGTGGCAGAGCAAGCCTTTAGAAGGGGTGGGGCTCTGTGAGGCCCCAAGAAGAAGAAACCATTGTTCTATAGATAACTCTCAAACTTTGAAATTTAACAGAGTGTGCCCTGGAGGTTTTTGGCCCTTGGTGGGATCCATGACCCCCATTTTCCTTTCAATATCTCCCTATGGTAATGAGAATGTTTATCCTGCTACTGTCCCTTCTTTGTGTATTGGAAGCAGATAACCTGTTTTCTAAGTTTCACAAGTCTACAGCCCGAGGGGAATATTGCCCTAAGACAGACTGCATGCCTATAACTGATTTTGATGAGGTTTTGTACTTAGCATTGTTACTGAAAAGAGTTAAGACTTTTAAAATACTGTGGTGTTATTAATGTATTTTACATATAGAAAGGACATGTCTTTTTGGGATCCAAAGGGTGGAGTGTGACAGTTTGAAGCTTTTTTTTTTTGAGTTACCGGGGCCTGGGATTGAACCCGGAACCTCTTATGTGGGAAGCTGGCGCTCAACCACTGAGCCACATTGTTTAAGCCTGAGTTGCTTTTTTTTCCTTTGCTTGCTTGTTGTTTGTTTTCATTCTTAGGAGGCACCGGGGACCAAATCCCGGACCTCCCATGTGGGAAACAGGCACTCAATGCTTGAGCCACATCCGCTCCCCTGAAGCTTTTTGCAGATCCCAAGAAAGATCAAGTTCTTGGGGCTAATGCATTCCTGTGGGTGTGGGGTGCTCTGACTGGATTGGATGCAGTTGGGGGCCTTTGACTGCTGCAATGAGGCTGACCCAGGTGGGTCTTGGTCCTCTTGGTGGAGTCCTGTATAAATGGATGCCTGAAAGCAGAGAGACACAGAAGAAAGCCACGGAGACAAAGAAGCCAGGAGCTCAGAAAGGAACACAGCAGAAAGGAAGCCACTGACGGAGCAGCCAGAAGTTGAAGCAAAAAGACCTGGAAGAGAAGTAGATGCTTCCATGTGCCTTGTCTTGTGGAAGGAGTCCAGAATCACCTGCAGCTGACCTTCGGTGAGACAGCATCTCTGATGATGCCTTGATTTGGACATTTTCACAGCCACGGAACTGTAAGCTTTTAACCTAACAAATTCCCATTAAAAAAGCCAAGCTATTTCTGATATATTGCTCCCAACAGCTTTTAGCAAATGAAAACACCATAGTATCCTCATAAAAAAGCACAGTACTGAGGACAAGTTACTGCCTGAAATATATCTCCATGCTGTGCCAGCAGAGCACCCTGGTCCCAGAGCATCTCTCTTTAGGTATAATGAGAGATTGTGGGACTCTGGGACTTCTTTTATGGCTGGAACTTATTTTGTTAATTTCTCAAATAAAGCCATGCACTACGATGCTTCAAATTTTTCTGGAGTCTATTGCATGACTGCTTAAAAGCCAAAATTGTTTTTCCAGCAACCTAAAAATGTCCATCCATGAATTCCAGTCATTATCATCTATCATTAAATGGTACTGATTCTGTTCTCTGTGCAGAACACTCTACTGATCCCAAGCAGGCAAATTAATTAAGTACTATCCTTGCCCTCAAAAGATTTGTCTTTTGTCATCATTGTTATTCCATATCATTAGTAGAAAGGAAAGTAAATACAGTTGATTTGGTAGAACAAATGGTAAATTTAGCCTCAATAGTCCAATGTCTTCCACTTATTGAGAATAAATTATGGTTCAGTCACTCTTATGGCCAGTTTATAGACACTGTCTCACAAAATTTTCAAAATAATCCTCTGATAAAAAGAACTGAGGTTCAGAGAGGTTAAGTAACTTGCTTGAGGTCACACAGCTAGTAAGTGATGAAGAAGAGTTTCATACTCAGTTCTGCACTCATAATATTAATTTATCCTTCTTCCTTAGCAATTTGAATAGCTCAAGAGAAATGCAGGGCAGATGAATTGAGCTGGACTCAACACTCGCACATTTAGTCCATTATTCTCCAGTCACTAAAACAGTGCCCTTAGGGCCTGAAAGTCTGCCTATGTCTCTGTAAATGACTCATTTATTTTCAGGGAGTGACTTAGACATTAAGGAAGAAAACAAGCCGAATAGTACCAGACACACAAATCACTTTCCAAAGTACTCCTTGTCCACTAATCAGCACCCATCAGGCACATATTTAAAGCACTATCATATTTGAAATGCTGAAAGTATAAGTTGATTTTTAGATGGTGACCAGAGAAGCATAAAAGCAGAGTTTCTGAAGCTATACCAAAATCCAGAAAACATTCAAATGAAATAAACTAATCTTTTTGCAAGTTTTGTATGAAACTGTTTTCACTGACTTTCAAACATTCACTGTTTTAGGAGACTGAGACAGTTTTCCTAAAATAACAACAAAAGAAAGCAAAGAAATAATAAATGAGGAAGTGCTACAAATCATTTGAATGTACTTTATAAATATCACTAGTAGTACCCTTAAAGATATTGATTTGTTGATGATCCCCTGTGTGCTGGGTACTGTTTGGGAATATAACCCCATTTAATCTTCAGAGAGCATACATTCATATTTATTTTGGGCTTCCCATCACCTAATCCCCTTCCTATATTTATTAATTCTCCCCCTAATGAGTCTTGGAGGCTGGGTCTACATCTTATTTTGGAAGTTAGAAGAGCCATTTGCAGTCTTCCCCAGCCTCCCTTGCAGCTAAAGCCAAGAAGATGCTTCAGGTTTAGGCCAGATTCACCCTGCCCCAGAGTTTGAATGAGGACCAGCAAGAGAAAGAAGCAGGGACAGAAGAGAGTCTGTTCTGGGGCTGGGTAGCTGCAGTGGGGGCACAGTGTTGCCACTAACCACGGTGCACAGTGCATTGTGTGTGCTCAGAGGAGGTGGCCAGGCTGCCCCTCCCAGACTTTGGATGCTGTTCTTTCTGCACAACCTTCACACCTGGTTCTCTATCACTTGTGGTGATTTTTTCAATACACCCCATGGGATGGCTCAAAGTTATGTACCACAGAAAAACATGTTTTTAATCTTAACTCATTCCTGTGGGTATGAATCCTTGTAAATAGGACTTTTTGATGAGGTTACTTCCGTTAAGATGTGACGCAACTGAATCAGGATGGGTCTTAATCCTACTACTGAAGGCCTCGTAGGGAGGGCCACGGAGTGAGAAAGAGCCACAGGGAGCTGGCAGAAACTGGAAGTCAATAGAATCCGAAAGGGAAAGGAGACATTTCCACGTGCGTTGCCACAGTCTCAGAATCCTCTCTTCCGCTGTGTCTGTGGAGCTCTCTCTCTTCCCGAGTTTCTTCTTCTGTGTCTACTTGAGTGAGTGCCTGCTTATATCAGCCCACCAAGGGGGCTGGGGACTTACCCTGAGTTACACCCTACTGACATGGTTGAATCAAAGCCCTATTTAATCTAATCAAAGACATCTCAGCTGAATCTAATACAATCAAAGGGTATCACGCCCAGAGAAACAGATCAGTTTACAAAGATAATCTTTCTCTTTTGGGAGGTTTATAAATAATCTCAAACTGCCACACCATTGCCCATGCTTTAGCTGCCAGGAAACTAAAACACTCCATTTTTGCTTAACTCCGCTTAACTCAGCTTCTGTTGCTTGCAATTCAGAACCTGGACTGATCCACACCCATAATCCATACTTTAGCATTAATATTATTATCCCTATTTAATAACTAGGAAAATGAGGCTTAGAGATATCAAATCACCTTCTCAAAGTCACACAGTTTGTAGGGGACAGTGCAAAAGTGGCTGAATTACTGTCAATCAGCTCTCTCTATGCTTTGATAACAGCCGCAGAGCTGATGCCCACTGCATGTCTCAGCATCACCATTCCCTGGTGGAAGCTCCCCAAGGAGAGCCAGATGTCTAATGGCTCCTTCTCTCTAGCTTGCAACTTGCAGGGTTGAATTGCTAAGTAAATCTGATTTGTTTTAGGAGACTGAGTTCATATGCTGTCTCCTCCAAAAAAAAGCACCCTGACCACACCCAAGTAAAAGTCAACTCCTTCTCATGTTTTGTTATTAATACTGCTATGTTGATACATTTCTTCAAAGCCTCCAACTTGGAGCCTTTCCATACAGTTTAACCACAAGAATTTCAGGGCAGATTTATCTAAACTCCAGTTCAGATCATAACACAAGTGAAAGGTGAAGTAGGGTGAGAGAATGTTCTTCCTTAATTCCAGAGAACATCGAGACTCAGGAAATCTGCAGCTTGTCTGAATCAGCAGGCTGAGAATCACAAGTCTGGAATTTGTTACCATTATGGCATGGCAAAGGGGTGAGGAAGAAAGGTCATTGCAAAACATGAGGTTGTCACCGGCATTTAAAAATTGTTCCTGGGGAGCCGATGTGGCTCAGGGGTTGAGCACCGGCTTCCCACATATGCGGATCCAGGTTCAATCCCCATCCCGGGACTCCCCCCCAAAAAAAAAAAATTGTTCCTTGTTTTTACAAGGGCCTTAGTAGGACACACTCAAAGGCAGCTGGAGGAGTACAATGTTGTGAATGCAATTCTTCCTATCCACTATCGTTTACATGTATCAATAAACAGACAGTTGGTAGAGGGTGGCCTGAGCCACATTCCAAGTCAGTGACACTGGGACTTCCCTACTGGCTGGCAGAAAAGCTTCTTGCATAATGAAAACAAGCAGCGTGTCTTGTGTTTAAATAAAAAAATCACTGCAAGGTGCCATGGGGGCTTTGGAAGATCTTTGCCAGAATTAAACAGGACCAGACAAAGCTCCAGCAAAGCCCTTGACCTTCAAGTGAGGAAAGGCTGTATCAGCTCCTTTAAAAGCCTTGAGCACACTGGTATGAGATCCTGGTGGTCTTCAGCATGTGGGCTTAGGATCCAGTCTGCTTGGGTTCAAACTCTGTCTCCGCCATGTGCTAGCTATAACTTTTGCCCACTTACTTAGCTTTTTATGAGCCTCAGTTTACTCACTTGCAAAATAGAAATAATAGTAGCTACCACATAGGGTTGCTATGAAGATTAAAATAAATCATTCATTTAAAGTACTTGACATAGCTCAAATTAAGTGCTCAAAATGTTATATGCCTGTAATTCCTTGTTTAAGGTTCTCAGCTGCTACAACAAATACTGTACAATGGGTTGGATTAACAAAAGGAATTTATTGGCTCAAGGTTTCAGAAGCTAGAAGGCTTGCCTCCTCCCAGAGTCAGCATCTTCTAGCTGGCTCTATGGAGTTCTTTGGCTTTTCTCTCACATGGCAATGCACATGGTGGCCTCTTCTCCTTTCTCTTCCAAGTTCCACTGACTTCCAGCTTCTGGCTGCTCCCTATGGCTTCTCATTCCCTGTCAAATTCCTTTGCTTATAAGGATTTCTGCCATATTGAATTAAATCCCACCCTCATTCAGTCTGAGTACACTTAACTAATAACAAAGGTCCTATCCAGAGATGGAGTCACACCCACAGGACCAGGAGATGAGACCCGAGCATTTGTGAGGGAAATTACTCAATCCCCAACACTCTTCATACGTCCTTTGGCTCCTAGGTAAAGGTGAACTGGCAAAATTCCTGACTTGTGTAGCCACACTTGGGTTTCATGGTTAGCACTGCCGCTTCCATACTTCCAGACAGCCCCACATGGGCAAGTCATTTCACTTGCTCAAGCCTCATTTCCACGTGCATAAAAATAGCTAAATACATTTTACAATAAGCCTCACAGACTTGAGGGAAGGACCACATACAAAAACAAAAAAATTCTCATAAAATGGTGAAAAATTGACAAGGAGGGACTAAAAGCTTTTCATAGGCCAAAATTAGGCTTCTTGCTGATCCTGGAGAATGCCACTCACATTCTCACGTCATGCTCTTTGTCCCAGGCATCCCCTCTGCCTGAAACTCTCATCCACCGGCATGTCACATGGATGGTTGCCCTTGTCATTCAGGTCTAGCTCAGCTCAAAGACAACTTCCATAGAAGGGTCTCCCCCAACCACTTAACAACTACCCACACCTACACACACACACACACACACACACACACCATATCCTGCATTATTTTATGAAGTCCAATGATTATACATTATATTCATTTATTTTTGTTTGTACATTTCCTGTGGAAACAAATTCCTACTGGAATATAAACTCCTTAAAGGCAGGGATTTGTTAACCCCTGTTACCCAAGGAGCCAAGGCCCTTTATGAATATTCAATGAATTAACGAATGAATTCACTCCCATTAAATCTGGTAAGTGCCAGTTAACAGTGTGGTTGAAATTCTCTAATCCTTTTAGTTGGGATGTTGTTGTTTTGTGTTGCCAGGCTTTGTCAGGGATGCCCCAAGGGCAGTGATTTTCAAACTATGCTCCATGGCACAGTTTTCCAGAATAAGCTATGCCTTCTCTGGGTAGCCTAGGTTCCTAAACAAATATTATCACCTTCTTTAGGGACCATGATGAAGAGTTTGAGGAGCACTGCTGCATGAATCCAAACGGATTCCAGAGAGGTGCCTCAGGAGCCAACAATATTGGAGCCAAACCAGGGGCTGTGTCCCAGACCCCCCAGATTCCCCAACCCCCACCTCAGACCGTGCATCTCCCCTTCTTTACTGCTTTACATCTGGAGCTTCCACAGATTATAATTTGAACAAAGGGCTACAAGGTAGTTTAAGTCAAGATCTGAGACATTTATGCAGAGACCGATTTTATCTTTAGGGACACCATTTCAGACCCTCTAGAAAAAAAAACAGTATCTATGCCCTCATGCCTTAAAGTCTACCTCAAATTCGTGTCTTCGGAGTGTTCATCAATCACATTCCTTTATTTCACAAATTCTCCAGCAGAGAGTAATACCTGAGTCCTTGACACTTAAGAGAATGAGTTTATCAGCCTACCTCCCTGGGGAGTGACAGGAGGGCTGCGGTCTTGTCACAGGAGCCACAGCAGGAGCACAATGAAATGAGCTGACAAGGCTCCGAAAGGGGAGGAGCATAGTGCCAGAGACCATGAACCTGCCCCAATGCCACCCCGGGTTCGCGCTGGTCACAGGATGACTTCGCTCTGTTTGCCCTACGCTCGCCCTACACAGACAAATGAGCCTGAAGCCATTCGTGAGCAGGCAACCAACACTGCTTCCACTCAGCCCCTCTCCATGGATCCTGTCAGTGAAGCAGATTTTCAATGGTTTCCGTCTGCGGGATATTGCTGCCCATTCAGGGAAAATTTCCAGTGCAGGGCGGCATAATGATTCCCATTCATGTTGATGTTATTCATGCGGCTAAAACCCACATGCCCCCAGCGAAAATGTTCCCCTGTAGAGGCTGCAGCCTTCATCCACTCAGAAATCCTCCATTACAGGTAGGTAATGTGTTTGCTTTGTCTGAGGCACTATAATAGCATCCCTCATTGTGCCTTTGGACCCTCTGACACACTGGGGGATTTTTATAAGTACTTTGAATCACTAAGCCCAGACTCCCACTTGTGAGCATCCTGCTACCAGGGCAAATGATGGGAATCAGTGCTCCAAAGCTCAGTCTTAGGAGCATCTCAGCCCTTGCAGAATATGTTCTCCATGTAAAACAGTGAGGAATGAATAAACATAAGGGGGGAATGCAGCTATGGATTAAAATTGACATTATTATTCTAGCAATGGAAGAACTTGTGTCATTGATATAAGGCAATGGCTACCAGAGGTTCTGAGGGGAGGGAGAGGGAAGAATAGGTGTAACATGGGGCATTTTGGAGACATTGGAATTGTCTTGCATGACATTGCAGTGACAGATACAGGCCATTATACATTTTGTCAAAACCTATAAAATTGTTCAGGGCAAAGTGTAACATATAATGTAAACTATAGTCTATGGTTAGTTGCAATGCTTCAATATGTGTTCATCAATTATAACAAACATACCCACTAACGAAAGACATTGGTAATGGGGGAAAGTGTGGAAGGGGGTATATGGGAATCCCCTAATTTTTGATGTAACATTTATGTAATCTAAAACTTCTTTAAAAATAAAAATATATATTAATAAAAGAAAAAAAACAGTGCTTCTCAATGTCAACACTATTGACATTTTGGACTGGAAAATTCTTTGTGTTGGAGGAGGGTGTGGAGTTCTGTGCATTGTAGGGTGTTTAGCAGCATCCTGGCCTCTGCCGATTAGATATCAGTAGTACCTGCCCTCCACTGTGACAACAAAATGTATCTACAGACTTTGCCAAATGTCCCTGGAGTAATGGCAAAACCAACCCCATTGAGAACCACTGGCAAAAAACAACATGAGAGGGGAAGAGAGATGTTACCTCTTATCCTAAAGTCCAAAATGAAAGAAACCCATATGGACAGCAAGGAAGTGGGTGTTTATGGTATCAGATGAGGCTTCAGATAAGGTCTCTAAGCAGTGACAAGACTCAGGGAATGAACTCGGTTTCACTGGTTCTGAATTGAAGAATTCAAAGTATTCCATATTTAGAAGGGGCCATAGAGGTCATTTTGGACAACTCCCTCATGATACATGGAAGGAAACTCAGACCCAGGAACAGTA
>JAQZBX010012201.1:16599-41673 GCA_029593785.1 Cabassous unicinctus | reverse complement strand
TTGAAAGACGGGGAAAGAAGTGAAACCACCAAGTGGGGGTCCTGCAGGGCCGGGACCTGAGGCGGGCTTCTGCTCGGGGGCTGCTGAGGGGTCCCTGGGAGTCCAGCAGCACTGAGGCAGCTCGGGGGTGCTCTGAGCAGCTGCTGGGCAGTGGGGAGGGACTGGAGGTGGCAGGCCGGGGCCGCCCAAGTGCAGACTCCCAAACTCACTGTCTGGGGGCAGTGGGTACCATTGGGTGGTCTGACACCTGCCCAGCTGGCAGAGCCACCTCGCTGGGCCCCCGAGCCAGGGGCGATGTCTGTCCCAGTTTAAAGATCCACGGGAGCCAGCCTGAGTGGAGTACGTGAGGTTTTCGTGGCTAACGTGAGCCAAGGAGGGCCCTTACGAAGAGAGGGCATTCAAGCCGTGGAGAAAACTGAGGCTTTAGGAGAAAAATGGGTTTCCCACACAGTGGAGGAAGTCGGCTGGGACTAAGAATGGGAAGGTACGTGGAAGCATCTCAGAAGGTGGTTTTATATGAAGGTTGAGCAAGAGATTTTCTGCACCAGGGAGCTGTCCGAGGCACCCCTGGAGACTGCCACTGAGCGGGAGCTGTGGCTGGCCCCTGGAACTGCGCTGCCCTCCCTGCGGCCAACGTGCTGCGCAGGAGCGATGCTGGGGCCCGGGCTCGGATGCGTGTCAGGCTCTCGTCCCCTGCACACAGTAGGGATACAGGATCTCACTGGACAGTGCCCGTCAGCACCACCCTTCCTGCTCTGTCCCCCGGGCTGTGAGGGGGCGGGTGGGGGCCTGTGCTCTTGGACAGCCCTTCCAGCGGCGACAGGGAAAGCCCACCAGCCGCGGCTAGGGTAGCTCTGCCCCCTCTCCCAGGTGACCTGGCTGTCCCAGCCCTGGGTGGGGGACCCTCCACCCCCACCTCCCCCATCCTGGGATCTAGCTGGGGTCCACCCTGCCCTGCCGCTGCAGCCGCTGTCCCCTCCACAACCGCAGACCCAGCTGTGAGGCCAGCTTCCTGCCCCCTCCCCATGGCCAGGTCCACTAGACTCCGGGAGGCCTCCCTGAACGAAAGCCACGTCGGGGCCAGCGCACCGCGGCGAGGTGAATTGTGAGGCAGATAGGCCTCCGTGCACTGACCTTCTTTCGTGCATCCGACACAGGCTTCATGATCTCATTTCGTTCTTCAACAGCACCAGGAGGGAGGCATTGTCTCTATTTTATAGAAGAGAAACTCAAACCAGAAAAGCACCGTCACTTGCCCAGGGTCAGCAGTGATGAGCCAATGCCAGCTGCGTTTATCAAGCTCTTACCACATGCCACCCTCTGCGTTGGTCTTCGAATGCTTTAACCCTTGGAAGCCTCGGCCTTCTCCCTCTCCCTGCCCCCCTCTTCCTGCAGACCCTCCCTACCTGCCTGAAGGACGGCCGCCTCCCACTTACCTCCCCATGCCGCGATGGAGCTGCAGCAAGAACAGCCTAGGTTTTGTGCTCTGACGCATCTGATCCTCCCAGCTCCACGAAGCGGGTACTGTGCTCCCCATCCTACAGGTGGGGAACTAGGGCCCTGCCAGGGAAGCTGAGCTTGCATGAGGCCCCACAGAGGAGGTTCTTGGCAGAGCCTTCTGGTTTGCTGAGGCTCTTCTTCATTCTTGGGGCGAGAGCAGGGCCCCGGCCTGGGCCCTGTGGACCTGTGGGGCCAGGCAGTTCCTTGTCTGGAATCCGTGCTAGGCCTTGTAGGATGTCACGCAGCATCCCAGGCCTCTACCCACTGGATGCCAATAGCAGTCCCTCAGCCCCCTCCCCAGTTGAGATAATCAAAGATGTCCCCCCAGATACTACGAAATGTCCCCGGGGGCACCCCACCCCAGCTAAGAACCACTGACCAAGAGCTGGGTTGATTCCAATCCGTGGGGGTGTTCCCAGAGTGCAGTGGGATGAAGGAAGCCGGTAGGCCCGAGTGCTTCCTGGAGGTGGGTTTGGGTTGCTGAGACCACCAGCCTGCTAAGGAGACGCCCTCAGGGCATTCATGGAAGAAGCCGGCAGAGATTTCACCAGGGGGCACTGCAAACAAAGCCAGGACCCTCCAGGGCAGGCACACTGGGGTGGTGTCGACCTGGAGCCAGAGTGGCCCAGGTTCGAATCCTGCTTTCCTGCTGCATGGCTGGGTGGCCAAGTCACTTATCCTTTCTGAGCCTCAGGCTCTTTATCTGTAAATCGGGGCCAGCTCTAGGCCAGCTTTGTAGGAACATCATGAGGCCTTGCATGTGGTAAGCAGTGGTGACTCTTCCTCGGCCAGTGGCCCCGTCTTCTGGGCCCTCACAGCACTGCAGCTCACTTGGGAGTCTGACCCTGTGGAAAGTTCCAGAGTGCTGCCAGCTGAACCTGCCCTGCCTGGGGCTCCTCAGTCTCTGTCTTCCCCCACATCTGCCAGCAGCTCAGAGGAACCAGCATCCAGAGACCGGGCCGCAGCTCTCCTGGGCCCCTCCCTCCTCCTGCCCAGGCAGCCTTCTCTGGAGTAAATGTTCCCACTGGCCACCCTGGATGGATGTCTACGAGCAAGTCTCCCCTTTGGGAATCCTGATCTGCAGTCCTCCCAGGCGGACACACCTCTCAGGAGGATCAGAGTCCTCCCTAGTGCACAAATGCAGTGAGTAAAACCATGCCAGGGGTCCCCATGACCAGGAAGAACCCTTTGGTAAGCAAGCCATTCCCCGTGCGATGTCTCCTTTAATCCTCGCTGCAAGCCCAGGAGCCCTGTCAGTAGCCCCATGTCGGTCGTGGCGGAGCCTGCTCGCTGGCTCTTTCTCCTACGCCAGGCTGGCAAGCCCATTGGCATTCTCTAGCTTGTGCTAAGAAGCCTCAAGGAATTGAGCTAATTGTCTCTTCCTTCTGGAACTCAAACTCTATGCACTGCCGTCGTTACCTGGTGAGCTAGTTAAATGCCGATTTCCAGGCCCCAAATCCAGAGAATATGAGTCAGTAGGTCTCTTGGTTGGGGTCCAGGAATTAGCATTTTAACTGTCACCCAGAAGCTCTTGATGTTAGTGATCCATGGGCCACACTTTGAGAAACAGATTTGTTTGCTGATCACATTGAAATGGTACCCACGAGTATCTATCTGCCTCAGTTCTATATGTGTGTATATAGTTCAGTGATCTCTGAGTATATGACATTTCAAGAGATTTTTAGATACATTTCTCTATACTTATCTTTGTTGTTTTACTAAAGAGCATAAAATTTTTTACATACAGATAAAAGCCATGAAACCTTTTCATTAGGATGGGGAAATCTAAAATATTATAGAAGGAAGTGGGCTTGAGGGACATGTAGAGATGGGGATGGAGGGCCATAAGTGGAAATGAATGTATTTTAACTCTGTCTGCTGGGGCAGAGGTGGAGCATTTCACAATCAGGAGTGCCCCCAGCTCCTGAGAGGGCCTGCAGGAAGGTGGAGCATCACACTCTCGATTTTAAAACTGTGGCAAACCCAGAGCCAAAGTCAGGCTGGGGAATTGGGGATGGTTGAGTTGAGCCAGTAGGCCCGACATCTGTCCTGGAGTCCCATTGCACCCTCAGCCGGGTGGAGCCGGCCTTGGCGATTTTGCAGCCCTGTTACTCCTCTATTGTTGCCCAGTAAACTTCCACGGGCCCCCACAAACACACCCGGAGAGGGCCAGACCCTTCCAGAGAAACGGTTTCCTACACCTTTACAATGTGATGGGAGCGGTGGAAAAAAGGGGCCATTGGATTTATGGGAACTACATAAAGTTTATGGAGTCTTGGAGGCCAGCAGTAGAAAAGGCTTGCAGGATGGGGGTGCGGGTATTTTGAAATGGAGAAGGCCATGAAAGAGCATCAGACCTTTGTCTCGAGACACGAGACAAAATGCCCAAAGCCAGAGCGTGCTTTGTGCCCGGGCGGGGGCTGACCTCTGTGGAGAGCCCCTGGGGAGGCTGCCCAGGCAGATCCCGTTTCATCCCCACCACAGCCCTGGGAGGGAGGTATGGTTATCCTCCTTCTGCAGAGAGGAGCCCGAGGCAAAGGTATTTTGAAAGTTAGGACCTTGCCCAAGGTCGTACAGCTGATAGTACGGCACAGACTTGGATGTTCTGGGGCAGGCTCAAATTCTCACGTGAGGCGTCCCAGTTTTAGGTGCAGAGGAGAGGGTGTCCATACCCTAGTTCTGCTTGAGACTCACCTGCTGTTCATTTGTGATTTGGTCTCTGTCCCCCGATATCCTTCAGTCACCTTGACCCTCCCATGGGTTTGGGTTGAAGCTGATGTGTGCTCAGGTTTGCTCCCTGGTTTTGGCCAGAATAGAGGTGAAGCTGCCCAGAGGTTAGCACTGAATTTGGGCAAGTAGAGCCCAGAGCCTGGTCTGCCTACAGGAGCCCCTCCTCCCTGGAGTCACAGGGCCTTCAGAGGACGTGACCATCCATCTAATTTCTAACTCATTTCTCCTGTATATGTGCTTTGTGGCACCCATGTTTTCTCTCTCCTACACTTGGCTGTGAATTCTTTGAGTGCAGATTCCATGAATGCCTAATTCTTCATCTCTGATTTTGCCCACAGGTCCAGGCATAGTGCCGAGCATGTGGCAATCATTGGCTGGGAGGATGGCTGAATGGATGAGTGGATGAGTGGATGGATGGGTGGGTGGATCTATGGATGAGTGGATGAGTGGATGGATGGGTGGGTGGATGGATGGGTGGATGAGTGGATGGATGGGTGGATGAGTGGATGGATGGGTGGATGGATGGATGGATGGGTGGATGGGTGGGTGGTTTGATGGATGGATGGATGAGTGGATGAGTGGATGGATGGGTGGGTGGATGGATGGGTGGGTGGGTGGATGGGTGGATGGGTGGATGGATGAGTTATATGTAGACCAACTGATACCCACCTCCTCATTTACTCCCTCCAGTGCAGTTAAAATAGCAGCCTACCCTGGGTCCCCTCAGGCTTTAACTAAATGCACTTCTGTTTCAGGGGACCTCCTTTCTCCCTCTGAAACCACATGGAGAAACCAGCCTGAGTGCTTGAAAGTGTGTGTGTAAATACTTTACAGTCCCCATAAACTTGTTTAAAGACAGTTGAGGGTGAAAGTATAAACTGGGGCAGCCTTTTGGGAGGGCAATTTGGAAGTAGCTATTAAAATTTTAAATGTGCCTACCACTAAGACCCAGCGGTTCCACTTTTAGTTGTCAAGAGTAAGAAACACACTCACACGCCTGTGCACAAATCACCATGTACCAGGATGCTTATACAAGGATGTTCGTTGCTGCGATGCTAATTACAGTGAAAACTTGGAAATAGCCTAAGTGTCCATCAACAGGGGGTGGGAAATAAAGGTGAAACATGCACACTGCAGAAAACACTGTAGCCATTAAAGCAAATGGGGTGCGTCTGTATGTGCAGACTCAGAGAGAGAGGTCTTACGTGGGGCTTGGGGCAGGCTGTCCTTGGGGCAGGCTGTCCCCCTTTGAGATTCCAAGACTTATGGATCCCTGAGATGCTTTCCAGCTCCCTCTCATTTTCACCAACTTCTTTTCTTCTCTCCCTCCTCTCACTATCCACAAAAACACAGTTTACTGGAATTACATCTTTAATTCTAATGCCTACTGCCAATGTTACCTTCCTTTGCAGAAAAGAGGGAAAATGAGAGAAAAGCACTTATGTGCATAATTACTGTCAACTAGCTCTTCAATTAAAAAGAGTGAAAGGCACAATATTAAAATTTGATTTATGGGTGCCACTATCTACTTAATAATGAAACTGAGGAAAAAAGTATCATAGCTGCTACAGAAAACTGGAGCTTTCTCCTACCCCCCGGAGATAAATTGGCTCTCATTTTCTTATTGCTAAAGAAAATGTGAAATGCTTTTTAACATATGTGATATGTGCTTCCAATATGTTGAAATCAAGAAGTTAGTAACGTAAAAGCCGTCTGGTCCAGACATTTCCAGGAAGCTTTGTGAGAGGCCTGGCAGCCGAAGCTGAGGATGCCGCTGCCGGAGCCCGCTACGCACCCCTCCCGGGGGCAGCTGACCCATCACGGAAACGCCGTCCTGCCCTCTTGGGCACAGTTAATGCCACAGAGCTCAGGAGGGAGAGGACAAAGCACAGAATCCAGAGTGACAAGGGCGTGGTCCGAGTCCCAACTTTGCTGCTTATTAATTCTTTGATCCTCAGTTTCTTCATCTGCTTTTTTTTTAAACAGTACCTCACTATACTTATATTTTTATTTTCTTTTGTTTATACCCCCCTTGTTGTCTGCTCTCTGTGCCCATTCACTGTGTGCTCTCTATGTCTGCTTGTTTTTTTTTCTCTTTTGTCTTCTCTTTAGGAGGCACCAGGAACCAATCCTGGGACCTCCGATGTGGGAGAGAGGTGCTCAATCGCTTGAGCCATCTCAGCTCCCTGGTCTGTTGTGTCTCTCCTCTTTGTCTCTTTTTGTTGTGCCCACTCACTGCGTGGGCTGGCTTGCCTTCACAGGAGTCCCCGGGAAACAAAACCAGGACCTCCCATATGGCAGATGGGAGCCCAATGGCTTGAGCCACATCTGTTTCCCTCTTCATCTGTTAAACAAGAATGACAGCTTACTAATTGTGATCTTGCAACATCTCACGGTGCCTCTGATTGCCCACCTGAAGGTTATAAGAGCATGTGGTGGTTTGGAGCTATATGTACACCAAAAAAACATGTTCTTAAACTTAATTCATTCCTATGGGGGTGCCCTGTTGTAAGTAGGACCATTTGATGAAGATGTTACTTCTGTTGCGGTATGGCCCAACTCAGTCAGGACAGGTCCTTTATAAGCAGAATGAAGTTCAGGCAGAGAGAGAGAAAGCCACGGAAAACAAGAGCTGAAGGCCAGCAGAACCTGGAAGAGAAGGGAGAGGCCTTGTGCATTGCCATGTGACAGAGGAGCCCAGGACCAAGGATCGCTGGCAGCCAGTCCCAGAACGCCAGGCTTCAGGAAGAAAGCATCAACTTGATGTTGTCTTGATTAGGACTTTTTGCTAGCCTCAAAACCCTGAGCCAATAAATTCCCATCATCTAAGCCCATTGCATAGTATTTGCTTGAGCAGCCGAGGAAACTAAAGCAAAGTACCTACCACAGAGGGTTGAAGAGGGATGAACTTAGTTAACATGTGTGGAGTGCTTAGATCAGTGCCTGCCACATTTTTAAAAAAAATCATTATCATGACTGTTCTTATCACAATTGCAATAATCTTCTTGGCCGTAATTGGAAGAGCTGAATTCAAAACCAGGCCCCCTGCTTCCATTTCCAGGGTGCTGGCTGATATAGGCCCAGCAGACCTGTGTGGTTCCCAGCTCTGACCTTCTCCAGCGGATGCCCTGGGCAGCCCCACTTTGTTCATCTGTAAAAGAATCGTTTCTGCCTTGCACGGGTGTTGTACGTTTTAAAGATTAATGGGAACAAAGTGCCTGGGATGCAATTAGTGCTTGGTGGGGCAGGTGTCCTTGACAATGAATGATCTTTCCTAAGACACCCGTGTGGGTAATCCTCTCCCCTGGGAGGCAGTATCAGTATCTGGTTTTCCCCCCATGGCTTTGCAGCAGATGCCTGCAGAACCCTCCCTTCCAGGAGGGTGCAAAGTCGTCCCTGGCTCTGAAAAACAGCAGCTGCATTAAATATTAATCATAAGTAGCTGCCATTGTGCCGGAGACTGTGTAGAGCCTGGTGTGCAGAATGGCTGGAACCCAGCCGCCTTGTCCTCTGTGCAGAGCAGGGTGATAGAACTGAGAGGCCAACCCAGGCTGTCCGATCCTTTCCACCACGTGTTGGCACATTTCCTGTTGGCACATTTCCTCGTCGCTGCTCCCCCAGCCCGCCCTGTCTCACCTCTATGCCCGCTCCTCTGACCCCTCCCTACGATGAGGCGGTCGTGCATTAGTATCACCTCGTGGGGTTTTTTGTTTTTTATTTTGGAGATACCAAGGATTGAACCCACCAGGACCTTGTACATGTGAAGCAGGCACACAACCACTGAACTACACCCGCTCTGCGCCCTGTGGTTTGTTTTTCTCTTAAGATTTTTTTTTTTTTAATTTATTCCCCCCCCCCGCCCCCGTTGTTTTGCCCTCGCTGTCTGCTCTCTGTGTGTTCTTCTGTGTCTGCTTGTCTTCTCTTTAGGCAGCACTGGGAACCGATTCTGGAACCTTCCAGAGTGGAGAGAGGCGCTTAATCTCTTGCGCCACCTCAGCTCCCTGGTCTGCTGCATCTCTTATTGTCTTTCTTCTATATCTCTTTTTGTTGCGTCATCTTGTTGCGCCAGCCCTCCACGTGGGCCAGCACTCCGTGTGGTCCAGCTTTCCCTGTGGGCCAGCTTGCTTTTCACCAGGAGGTCTGGGAAATCGAACCCGGGACCTCCTATATGGTAGATGGGAGCCCAATCGCTTGAGCCACCTCTGCTTCCCGCCCTGTGGTTTTAATTCATACTTCCTACCATTGCTTTTTTAACCTGGAAAGTCAAATGCCCAAATGCTCATCTTACATTCTGTAAAACGTTTCATGCCATGTGTGAATTTGTGGGTTAAATAGATGCCTGGGGGTTGGGCTGAGGCAAATGGATCTGGGGGTCAAAGAGCCCCCTGCCAACCACCCTCTGGGAAGGCGTCTGTTCTTATAGGGCTGCCGAGCACCAGGGATCTCCCCTGGGGTCCGGGAGGTCGGGGTTCTGCACCTCGCTCTTTTCACCCTGCTAATGGCATTTCTTTGTTTCAGTTGAAAGGGAAAATGTGCAGAAGAGGACCTTTACTCGGTGGATAAATCTACATCTAGAAAAGGTAAGCAGGACACCTGGGCTTTTGTTAAGGGCTGGATTCATCTGTCACTGAGTTTGCAGTTCAGTAGAGCCGTGAGGGGGAGTGTTCTGTGTTCTTTTTGTTGTTCATTTAAATGCTTACTGGGTGACCTCTCACTGCAGGGTGCCAAGCTCCGTGTGGGGAGCAGGGGCAGAAATGAGATGTGCTCTGCCCTCCTGGCGTTATCAGTCCCGCTGGGGACAGAGAGGGTCTATCTTTGAATAGGAATCAATGAACAAATGTTAGAAGACGTTTGTTGTTGAGCATCCCCAACGCTTCTGGAGACTGGAGGGGGTCCTCACAGCATCTTGACTTCAGTAGGATGTTCTCAGTTAAGAGCAATTTGCTGGTATTTTGGACAGATTATGCGAGAACTCTCGCCACCTTTTAACAAAGCCAGATTCCCTTGTTAATCACTCAATGTTCCTATTCATTGATAATATTAGCTGCCACTTTACTCCACACAGGCTGTCTCCTTGGATCCTCACAACGATGTGCATTGCCCTCCCTGCCCTGTACAAATGGGGAAACAAAGGCACAGGGAATTTAAATGGCTCTAATCCCACAATCGAGAGGAGAGCTCTCTCTGTGGCTTCTCCTGTGCCACAAATGTAGTGGCCCTTCCCACCCCCACCCCTCGCCTTTTTTTTTTTTAACTAACTTTCTTCGGCCAGGCTGCTTTGAATTGCATTTGTCTGCAGGCTTCTCATACACACACCATAGAACAAAAGCCGCTAAACCAAGTCCTGCTGTGAAAGAGACAAAACGGTGAGCCACAGAGGCCAGCGAAGCGGGTAGACAGCCCTGAAGGGTGAGAGAGAGAGCAGAGATCAGAACCCTCCCTACGCTCGAGCTTCCACCCCAAGGCAGCGAATGCTCTAAATTCCCTGGGGTTGCAGGAACAAGGAGCATTTTTCTCTTTTTGGGAAAGCTGATTTATGGAATTCACTTACATCACTTCTTTCTTATCTCCCGCTATCTGGGTCTCCACACATACCCAGCCAATAGCCTCGCTTCTCCTTGAGGCTGCTCATATCCCAGCAACCTGCTTTCCAGGGCTTAGGGATGTCTATTTTCTCTTCTCCTCTTAGAAGGTCCAAGAGTAACTACAGGACTACTTCTAGGTAACAAAAAAGAAAAGTTCTTAGAGGAAAGAATTGATATGATTAGAAAACAGAGAAAAGAATCGAGGCTTGTAGGAAGTGGCGCTCTTGACTGTAGTTTGCCTTTGGGCCTCTGCTAGTTCCCTAGCAAGCACAGGACACCATCCCCGCTATTCCCATCTGTAGAATGGGTTACACAGTCCAGCCACTGCACGCAGGACCCTGCACTTCAGGTGAAAAGGCTGTACCACGCAGGAAGCGTTATAAATCATCTGTTTGACTATTGCGGCATTTTGGGCAGTGCTTATAAAGTGAAGTGTTATTTTGGGGGGGAAAACAAAAAAGGAAACCCATTCCCCAAACCTGAGCTCGCTGAACACCTAAGTTAACGCATGATGTGCGTCAGGTAGCTGGAAATTCCTGCTGGTGGACGGAGTGCAGCTGCAGATTTTTTTTTTTTTAATTAAAAAGTAAATTCAGAAAAGTTCAGAGGAAACACCCTCACCCCCTCGCCACCTGAAATGCACGTTGGTTGGCGATCAGATCGAGACTTTCTCATTGGCCGTGCTCCCACCCCTTTTCGTGTAGCGCCCACTCGGAAGATAAATCAGATAGCACCTGAAACTGATGCCTAATAAACAGGCCAAAATTAACAGCCATGTTTCCAACCTTGAGACTTTCAAGAACAGCCTTTCATGTAAAGGAAACCCAGATCTCCTTGGTGGATTGGGCTTAACTGCAATTTGAAGGCTGTCAGAAATATTTACTGAGTCCCTGGCTTCTGAAAAAGTTCCTTAATTTACCAGAGGAGTTAGCTCATGAAGAAAGCCCTGGGGGTGCTGTTTATTTGGTCATACCAATTTCATGAAGCCCACGGAACGTTCTGGGCCCGAGGACTGTTTTCACTGGAGCAGTTTCAATTTCTCCCCCTGCCAGCTCGCAGGAGGGACTCCGGCCAAAGCCATGTTTGATGGTGCTGCCGAGCCTCTTTCGGGAACTGTCGGTGGAAATTATTCTTCAGGTTTAACCCCGAAGTAAGGCTTGGCCGCGGTCAGGACTGGTAACTGGGAATTTTTTCAGTCCCTTTATCAGGGGCGGTTTTGCTCGGGTCGCGCGTTTTCTGCCTGCATTAAGGGGACTAACGTTTCCGTGGGAGTCGCCGTAACCCGACGCCATCCTGCTCGGCGGGGAATGCACTCAGGGCGCTCTGGGAGTTTGCAAAGAAAATAATTCGCCTTTGGGTTCAAAGCCATTGTTGCCCCTGAAGCGAAGGCCTTTTCTGTGCACCTGTGGGTGGAACAGTCCTGCATTTTGGCTAACCCTGGGGAAGGGGGCTCGTATAAAGGGTAAGGAAATGCCACCTTCCTTAATGAAAAATAAAACACAGACCCTCCAGGGCTGCTGCGCGAAGATGCGTCCCTGGAGGCAAAGGGGGGCAGGGCCACAGCCCTGCTTTACTTTACCCCCCTCCCCCATTAATCCTGTCCCATCTGTGAACAACCCCCATTGCCAAAGGCCCAGCACCAAAAGGTAAAAAGAAGATCTTGAACCTGGGCTGGGGTCCCATTAAAAATGCCGCTTCCTGGGCCCTGCTCCTTGAGGTTCTGCTGCAGCGAGCCCTGACCGTGCTGGTTTACAGGAGTTGCTTTCAAGCTCGTTTGGTCCACAGAACCCTGTCTTCAAGCAGACTCTTACCTGGAGCCCTAAATGAAGGCCAAGAAGCGCTGAGCCTTCCTGGTTGAAGGGCATGCAGTGGGACCCACCCCGCCAAAGGCCGGCTTCCGGGAAACGTGGTTTACAAATCACTGCGCTGGCATATCTGACCAGCAGATTCCAGCAGCCCTGAGACAGTAAATGGCATTCCCAGCCCCAGGTCACTCAGGCCTGGGGAAAAAAGGCCATCCCCAAATAGGATCCAGTGTGCTGGGGTGGGCGTCGGAGGGAAAGGGGCAGAAGGCTGCCTTGGTGCAGGCTTGGAGAGGTCCCTGTGAGCTGAGACCCAGGATCTGGGTGATGGGGCTGGAAATGCCCCCAGGAGGGCAGAGAGGATGACTCAGTTCACCCTACCTGCCCTCAGCCCATAATGCCTGTCTTTCCAGCTGAAATGCCTTCCTAAGGGGCGCTCCCAAGCTCTGCGGGAAGGAAGCCACTTCAGAGCGGTTTTCCTCTGGGATGGCTGGCGCCTCATCGCTTGGCTTCCTAGCCCCAGGCCTCTGAGTTGGGGCAGATTCCTAGAGTGACCTTGCAGACAGGACTGCTCAGGCCGAAGGCCAAGGCCAGTGGAGAGGGTAGGGCCAGGATTCTTCCTGCAGCTCTGTGAAGGGTGAAGGATGTACCTCGATCATCTCAATGTGGTTTTGCTCAAGGGGGGGTGAGGAGTGGCATTCAGGGGGTTAACTTTTTGTAATACAACTTAAATTTGTTGATTTGTTATAATGAGCACTTTTACTTGTGAACTTAAATAATGAAGTTAAATACATGTACATATAAATCAACCTCAACCTCTTGAGTGCCTAACAGACCTAGAAGCTTGAGGGTGGAGGAAAAGTCTCCCTCCCACTCCCCCCACCAGTCACCTGCCACTCACAGGCCGTGATTGTCTGCCCCCCTCCCCTGGCTCCCAGCCAAGGCTCATCCCCCAGCCACCTTCCTGACTTCCTCTGCCACGGGTCCCACCACCTCCAGACTAGGAATAAATATCGACGAAGTGACGCCAGGGGTCTCAGGAGGGTGCACATGCAAAGCCTTGTGCAGGGCCAGAGATGGGCGGCACCCTGCTGACATCAGGGCACCTGAGGGCACCTGGCCTAGGGGTCATGTCATCCCAGGGTGGGTCTGGGACGCCCTGGTGTTGGCCCATGTGACCTGAGACAGGAAACAGGACAAAGAGCTGACTTGACCAAAAGCTTGACCATCCTCTTGGAGCCTCAGTTTCCCCAATTCTGAAGTGAAGGGCTGGCACTAGACAATAGAATTATTTTATCCTACTGAAGGCTATAATCAAGATCTATGTTGCAGAAATATGGATGTTTTCCACTCTTGGGGTCTGAGATCTCAAGTTCAAAGGGTCCCAAAGGTCACTTGTTCGACCAGCCACCTGATGCTGAATCTCCTGAATCTTGGTGCCCCTGCCAAGAGGTTGTGTATCCGCCACATGGGCCTCCAGCAATCCAGTGGCTCGCTACCTCCTACTACCTCCTCGAATAGGTTTATTGCCTGTAGACAGATCTGAATGTTTGGAAGTTTTTCTTGATCTGAAACTCGCATCTCTGAAATAGTTTTGAGGATTATACCGGTCACTAATTGGCTGTTTTATCTCCTCTTCTTCCTAGTGCAACCCACCTCTAGAAGTTAAAGACCTATTCATTGATATCCAAGATGGCAAAATCCTAATGGCTTTGTTAGAAGTCCTGTCTGGGCGAAATCTGGTATGTATGTCACAAAAGGGTCAGGAAGAAATAAAATGCAAAGGAAAGCACTGTTGAAGATCTTTTTTATATATCCTTTAACAAGAAACTTTGAAGAACGACATTCCTTTTTCAGTGTCTTAGATTGATATGATTGTGTGTAGCACACGTTTCTGTGTTAAATGAATGTTCAGTATTTTCCGTGAGTCTTTTGTGACCAGAGATTGGAACTAGATAAAGTTTAGCTTAGGCAGCTGTTATATTAACTGGAATGATAGCTAAGAATCAGGAAGATTGAGGAGGAAGCCCTCTTACCAACCAAATTCTATTACCAACCCTGAGCCTAAAACTAGAACTGCTGGCTTCCAGAACGTTCTTGTCATGATAAGCTAAGTATGACTGAAGTTGATCTGAACTAGCCCATCTTGCCCTTGACTCTACTTCGGACTTTCGCCAAGCCTCTCCAGGTCACATATGTCCATCACATGCAGATTGTCCTCCTTCTCCCCTGCACGTACAGCAGGTTCTCAGTCTCGGCCCCATTGACCTTTTGGTCCAGATACTTCTTTGTTGTGGGGGCGCTGTCCTGTGCATTACAGGATGTATAGCAGCACCCCCCACCCCTACCCACTAGATGCCAAGAGCATCCCCCAGTGTGACAATCAAGAAAGCCTCCAGACTTTGTCAAATGCCCCCTGGGGAAGGAGAGAGCAAAAGGATCCTGCCCAAAATGCCAAGAGCCTCTGGGTTGAGCGTCCTGTGTTTGGTTTGCTCGAGGTGATCCAAAGGGGCAACGATGGGGCCACAACCCTACCCAACCATAACCCCGGGTCTTGTTCTCAGATTTAACATAGCTGGAATCTTACCAAAGCCCTGAACCCTTCCCACCTTTGCTTTCTCAGTAGCAAAATGGGAGCTGCCCATTCGCTGCATTCCAATGGGGCTGTGTATGCAAAGTTACACAATGAAGTCTAACTAAGGGCGGACCCGTGGCAGGACAAACAGTATTTGGCTTATTAGCAGGTCTTGCAGTGAGCCAGGAGTATGTCCCGGAAAGCCTCCCTAAAAAGTGTCCCTTGTTCTGTGTTCCCAGCATGCACTCAGTCTCCCCATTTTGTTGCCAGGCTGGTCTACCCCTATATGTCCTTGGTGGGCCTTGGTGGGCCTCAGTGGGTCATGAGACCACACAGCCAAGAACTGGCCTTGACTGTCCCATCAGCTTGGTCTGACATTGGCACCCACGGTTTGCTTTGTAATGTAAAACCCCCACCTACAGAGCGCTGATGAGCTTCCTCTGAGGATGTCTGCTCAGATCTATTCCCAGTAGGTAGAACTAACATTTTTCAGATCTTTAGCTTCCCGGAGCATCCTCTCTCTCTTTGACCTGGGATAAACTGTCCGCAAAGCTCTTGGCTGGAAAACAGAAACATCTGGGACCTGCTGTATGATTTAGCAGCTGTGTGGTGATGCTTACAGCTGATGCTGCCTGCCCTGACAAAAGGCATCAGTGCAGTGAAAAGAAAATGTTACTGAAGGTCTCTGGAGAAGGGAGAAATATAAAAAGCCAGAAGCTGGGTCAGAGAGAGAAATTTGACAAATTTGTCCCTTGTTTAACCCACTTTGGCTCTCCCTATTCACCAACTCAAACGAATTAAGTCCCAGGTATCGTAAATAAGGACAACCCTCGAGGGCCCTCTGATGTCACAGTTGTAATTGTATGTCCCGAGACACATACTAGGGGTTTGGAGGCAATCCAGGCGGGTTTTAGCTGAGGCCCCTGTACTTTCTCTAGAAATTAGTGTGAAAAAGTAAAGAAAAAGAAAAGCACACCCAGCGGCCCACTTTTGGCATTTTAAAGTGCCCGTTTTTATCTGTTTGTTTTGTTTTGTTTTATAGCTACATGAATATAAATCCTCATCCCATCGTATTTTTCGGTTGAACAACATAGCGAAAGCACTTAAGTTTTTGGAAGATAGCAATGTAAGTATTTGACACACATCTTGTTAATCCAGGTTTTTTCTGTTATGAAAAGGACATAATTTGAAGTTTTTGTGCTGATCCCAAGAGAAGCATGAAAAGGGAACTCTGCTCCGATAGGCAAACTAAGCCAAGCTTAAATGTAACGGAAACCAGTCAGGTAGTTTATCAGTTGGGGATCTCGTCCCTGACTCCCCACCTGCCCCCCACATCCATCAGGATTAAAACTCTGGGACATCCAGGCAAGGAAAGGGCACAGCTGCTGACTGGCTGTCCCAGCTTCAGAATTTAGTTGACATTTTCTTTTTCATTCCTTTGAATAAAAATATGGTGAGCAGAGTGTAAAACTGCCTCTCGGAACTCAGAATATGAGAGAAGCCAACAGGAAAAAGGGTTAAATGAGCCAGGAAAAACAATAACAAAACGTTCCCTTCTATGCTGTAACTTTCTAGACTTAAATTAGAGTTTTCTGTGTTTTGAACTATGCTTCATGCCCTTCAAAAAATGGGAAGGGGTGGCCCTAGAGAGTTGAAATTTCCAAAGCTCCCTTTTCATTAGATTTCACCAATAAATCTGGGTAAAAAAAAAAACCCTTCAGCTTGCCTGATGCATCAGCATGTATGGCAAAACTTCACTGTAAAGGATAATTCAGTTGGGATTCTTAATGGTAAGCAACAGAAATCGAGCCTGTCTGATTTAAACAGAAAAGGAATTTGGAAAAGATGCCGAATAGCTCACAGATGCCTCGAAGGGCTGGAGAATCAGGGCTGGAACTAGGGACAGCGCCAGGACCAGCACCAGTTCCCCTGGGGGGCTGGGTGGACACAGCCACCACCCCTGGAAGATGGATATCGCTGCCGCCGCTGGAATGGGCTCTCCCCGTGCCTCTCTCAGCATCATTCCCTCCACATCCAAAGTCCTGGGCTGGAGCGTCTGGCTGCCAAGCCTGGGTCCCAGCACATGTGCCAGCTGCCCAGGGCTGGGGAGGGGCACCTTTCAGCTTCTGCAGAGGGAGGTGGGCTCTGCCTTCTAGTAGACTATATGCTGCGGAAAGCCCCAGACCTAGGAGGGGGTGGATGCTGGCAGCCAAAAAGCACATCACGTGGCCACTAAAAACAGCCCCCCTTTGTGTGGCACGGCAGTTAGGAAAGAGCACAGGCTTGGAGCTCGGCCACCTCCGTGTCCACTCACGGCTCCCCCACTCACTGCAGGAGAACAGTGGGAAAATTACGTAGCCTGTCTGAGCCTCCGTGTCCTCATGCATAAAATAGAGGCGATAATAAGAAAACCTACCCAGGAGAGTCATTGAGGTTTGAATGTGCCAACCCAGGATCAGCCAGGTGGATAGCTCAGAGGGGGGGCTCCGTTCGCTCCGGCTCTTACTGCATCCTCTGCCCGTGGGAGCATGTCTGTCTCCTGCCTGCTCCTGGGGCAGCATCCACCCTGAATTCTAAAGGGTGCCGTTTTGCCTTGGGGCAGCCAGCCCGGGCACTTCTTTCCACCCTAGCGGCTTCTGTTTCCTGGGGCTGCGGAAACATCTCCCCTGTGACTGACTGTCCTCTTCATAAAAGGACACCAGTCTCATTGGATCAGGGCTCGTCCTGCTGCAGCGTGGCCTCGTCTTAACTAATCACATCTTCAAGGACCCTCCTCACAAATGAGGTCGCCCTCACGGGGCCGGGGTGAGGACTTGAACGTGGCTTTCTGGGGACATGGCTCAACCCTTAACATTGCAGCTCAGGGCATGTGGGCAGAGCTGGCTTTTGCTGCATCTGTCAGAATTGCCCGGCTCGGCTGTAGGTTTCTCCCAGCGTCACGCAGGCACCTTTACTGAGTGACCCCTGGGGGCCTGGAGGGGGCACAGAGCTGCATTAGAACTGCATCTGCCCCCTCAAGGAGCTCGGAGCCCTCTGGGGAGCAGGGCTGGCCGATGCCCATGTGCGGTGATGCCCAAGAGCACGGCGAGGGCCCGGAGAGCGCGGCCCTGGGCGCGGCATTCGGTAGATGCTCCACACACGTTCCCACACAGCCCTGCAAGAGCACGTGCTTCCCACACACCCTGCAAGAGCTGCTGCTGCGACACATACCACGAGTGGGTTGGCTTAGCAGCAGGAATTTATCGGCTCACGGTCTCGGAGGCAGAAGCCCACCCCAAAGCGTCGGCGAGGTTCCCCTGAGTCTGTAGTGCTCGGGGGCTGCCTTGGCGCCGTCCCGGGGGTCCCGGGCGTCTGCCCTTCCTGCTTCTGGTTCCTCTGGCTAACACCAATTTCCTCTCTCAACTAGGCCTCCAGTCGTAGGATTAGAGCCCGCCGGGCGCTAGTTTGGTCACACCTAAGTAGGATTTTAGGAGATCCTATTCTTACGTGAGTCCACACCTTAACTGACAATATATCTTCAAAGGGTCCTACTTACAAGTGAGCTCTCTCCCATGGGAACGCAGCTTGTTTGGGTACTGATTCAGTGTACCACGAGGACAATAGCACGTTAAAGCCCCCCCCTTCTTGTTTATTAGAGAATCTGGAAAGATTCCGTCCGTGGGTGTGGCTTTTCAGCTTGCTGCCCCATCTGGCCCCATTTACCAGGCAGGTAGGACAAGTGAATTGCCCAGGGGGAAGGTGAGCACAGGTGAGCAAGGCAGGTGGGAACATAATTCAGATGCGATCTCTGGCCCGTTCCCCAAATTCACAAAACCTTGAAGTGGGCCCTTGCTGGCCCCTTCTTGCCCCATATCCCAGCTCCAGGGAGAAGGGGCCACAATGGCTCTGCCGAACCAAAGCGGTGCCCAGAACTGGGTGACCAGGGCCAGGAGGGACAGCGGCCAGGTCCTTTGTGCTCCCGGATTCAGATCCTGTTAGGCCTCTGGGTGGTCAGCTGATGTCCTAACCCCCCCCCCCACATACACACAATGAGATGCCACAGAGCACAGAGCTCACTCTCAGGCCAGAGATCCGCCGCCCCACGGGACCAGCTCTGTGACCTCTGGCAAGGCTTTTGCCCTCTCTGAGCCCCAGCTGCCTCTTCTATGGAACAGGGATAATAGTACCTCTCAAACCAGGTTCCTGAGCATGAAATGAACTGTGCCATGAAAATCACTTGGCAGTGATTCAGTGCCCCCCAGGGGAAGCTGTTGACACGGAGCCCCGAGTTCTCACCCCTGCTGGACGCACCAGCCCAGAGCGGGAGGATATTCCCATAAGCCAGTTGGTCCAGTTGTCCAGCCCGGAGAAACCGATTGAGTTAGGAGGAGGAAGGGGATGTTACCAGAGCTCTGGACTGCAGCCTGGCCGTGACTGCTGGTCACTGGACAGCCACAGGGCACCCAGGCAGGGTTTCGGGCACGCCTGCACCTTGGGGCCTTGAAGTCACCACCTTCCCTGCCACGGTCCTCTACCTCGTGGCCAACAGAGTGCCTTACTCTCCAAATGACACTCGGCAAATCTGAACTGGCCCTTCTCCTAGCAGGACTGGCGGGTCCACCCCTCCCCTCTCCCCTCTTCTGATGGTGCTCCATTACGCTCATCACATCCCTGCAAGTAGCTCTGCCATTTTCTCACTTTGGAACATTTCCCACAAACCTCGGCTCAAAGGGGCCATGGCTGTCAGCTGCCATTTGGGTTTTCTCCAGGCAGAGAGGAGGCCAGGCATGGTAACATTGACTGACTGCTTTGATTCTCCTGTGCTGGAATGTGTGCACCAAGCCACAAAAATGGAGGGCGCTGTCAGCAGCAGAGGGCTGGGGATGAGACAAAGCATCCCAAGTGATTCATCACGTACGACGTGAGCTCCTGACAAATGCAGAGTGAAGACGACCTGCATTCGATCGGATGTGTTAGTCACGATATTGACAGCTTCCTTCCTGGCCTCCAACCTGCCAGCCATGCGCTGGTGTTGTCTGACTTATATCCGTGGCATCCGCACACAAAACAAACCTCAGCCAGGCAACTGAAAAGTCTCTGCCTCCGTTTGCTTCAACCCCAGGCCAGCTGATTGGTGTTGTCAGACACTCCTGACAAACTGATAGGATCAGACACCAGCGTCGAACATTTTTAAAAGCCATGAGAGAAAGGGAGAAAGGAAACAAATGCAGGGAAAGGTACAGCCTTTGTATGGGAAGCTCTCTTCATTTTTTCTCTCCCCAACCTCCCAGGCAGAATTTTGCAGGGTGGATTTGAAAGTATACCTTGATTTACTTGAATTCCTCTCTCTTCCCCATGAAGGATGATTTTTACATTTGTAAAGGGTTGTTTAAAAAAAATAGAAGGGGAGCGGATGTGGCTCAAGCAGTTGAGCTCCCACCTCCCACATGGGAGGTCCCGGGTTCATCCTGGTGCCTCCTGAAAAAAACAAAAATGAACAACAAGCAAAACAAACAAAAAAACCAACTCAGGGAAGCTGATGTGGCTCAGTGGTTGAGCGCCGGCTTCCCACATATGGGGTCCTGGGTTCAGTTCCCTATACCTCTAAAAAAAAAAAGAAGAAAATGTCACAGACCGAAGTTTGCAGCCCCCTGTTCTAAGTACTTAGATTTTGTTTGCAGAATAAATTGATGGCTTAGTTCACTGGTCCTCAAACTTGAGTCAGGGCCTCATGATCACCTGGAGGGCTCTTTTGAGCACAGATTGCCGGAGCCCCCACCCCCAGAGTTTCTGATTCAGTAGGTCTGGGCTGGGTCCCAAGAATTTGCATTTCAGGCAAGTTCCCAGGAGCTGCTGATGCTGCCGGTCCCGGGAGCAGACTTTGCAAACCACTGTCTTAGGGATTTACCAAGAGCGTCGGTTCTGTGCTCAGAACATAGTTAAGGAAATAATAGTTATTTAATAGTTAAGTAATTCCCTGAGGGTTTCTACAGAACGCCTATTTGAACCAATCACTAGGCCGTTTAAAATGATGCAGAAACTGGATCTAAGCCTCACGGCAACACACTATTTCTAGCAGCGGCAGAGTGGTTATCATCTTGTCCACCTGTGCTCCATGACTGCACGCTCAGTGCTAGTGTTTGTCTCAAGGGTGTGTTATACCTGCTGGTCTGGGGTTTTGCCATAGCATGCAGACAAAACCGTTGAGTACTTGCCAGCTGTCCTTGGCAAAGAACAGTAAAACCTCACCAGCTGTGAGGCCCGGGCACTTTACCTTTGGCCTCTGAAATGTCCTTACCTGAAATATGGAGTTAATAGCAGGACCCATACTGTAGGCTTGTTGTGAGATATGCTGAGTTAATATTTATACGGAACTTAGGGTCTTGGTAAGTACTACATGAGTGTCTATTAACTATTTTGCATGCCGGCTGTCCCCAGAGTGACCTGAGGCAGGACAGAGCGCACAGGGTGAGCAAGAGAAACGGGCTCGGGAGGGATATAGCATGATTCAATCTGCCGGGACACCTCCTTGGAGCTCATAAATTGCTTCTCTCCAGGTAAAACTGGTTAGCATCGACGCGGCAGAAATAGCGGATGGCAATCCCTCTTTGGTTCTTGGGCTGATATGGAACATAATCCTCTTCTTCCAGGTAATATAATGTCCTCTCCGGGACACACATGATAACAATCTTCTTGGGTCTGTTGAGCAGCAACAAGGCAGAGTGCAATCAGATCGGGGCAGAAAATGAGATTACGCTTCTGGCAGATTTTTACTTTTCTATATGCTGATAAAAGGACCTGGTTCCTGAAAAATTTGAGCCCCAGGATTTTTAAAAGGGGCATGAACTCTCTTCTGCAGAAAAGGGTATCCATCCTCTTGGGGTTTCGAGTTAGACTAAATGTTTGCTTGAAAGTTACTCTTGTTCTAAAGTGCTACAAGCCTCAGAAAGAACTGGGGAAATACTTGTGACCAAAAATTGAAATCAGAAGAGTTATTTCCCTAAAATCATGTGAGTGAACAGCAGAGACAATTAAAGAAACTGTCCTAAAGATAGTTCTGGGAGAGGAATATGTGGCGGGTTATATCCAGTCTAGCTTTATTTGGAAATATAGCTTTTATACAAGGACAGGATCTGTGACTGGAGTGCAAAGGTTTGAAGTTGCAAAGGGTTCAAATTGTTTCAAGTTCATTTCCCTGAGTAAGTGGTGAGCTGACATCCTGTCTTCTAAAGCCCCCCTCCTCCATGAAATAGAAAAGTGTGGCCCATCATTTAATTACCCTCCCCGCAGAGTGGAAATGAGCTGCATGGGATGGGGGGTGATTTGCTGGGTCATTTGACTCAGTAGAACTTATGTTTCAGAGAAGAGCGAGCACAAACAAGGTTTGGAGACAACAGATCCAGTGAACCTGGTACCTAAGGGGGGAAAAAAAGGTTATCTCTGAGCCTCAGTCTCCACATCTGTGAAATGAGAGCAGTGGTCACAATATGTACCTCACAGGACTGTGGTGACCACAAAGAGAAGTTGCGTACAAAAGCCCTCTACCAACTGCGCTGTGTTACATGCAGGCTTAAGGGACTGATGTTTGTTGTTAAGCTTCCTGACAGGTGCTAGAAACATCCAGAAAATGTGTTGAAAGTCAGGGCTTAAATTCTCCTCGATCTTCATTCACTTAGTAACGTTTATTGAGTTTCTTCTATGGGCCAGGCACTAGACATACAAAGTCCTGCCCTCATGACCCCCTGGGGTCACAGACAAGTCAATCCCATATGCTAGGACTCTGCAGGGCAGGCCACGATCAAGGCATGAGCAGGGGGTATAAGAGCATTGAGGAGGGCCTGCCACCTCAGCTGGAGGAGGGGAATGAGGATGTGATACCAGTGTTGGGTTTTGAGGGATGAGTAGGAGTGCATCAGACCATGTTTCTCCGACTTCACTGTGCATACAGATTGCCTGGGAGTGTGGTGCTGGGCTTCTGCATATCACAAGCACTCCTATGATAGCAGCCATGTCTTGAGTAGCCAGGAGTTCAGCAATGGTGGGAAGGGACATCCAGGCAGCGGGACCGGCGTGAGCAAAGGCAGTGGGGCTTGAGACAGCCAGGCACATTCCAGGAGTGATAGACAGTGAGAGGAACTAGGGGTCAATGGAGGCAAGTCAGGAAGACCTTGTGTTCAGGGCCCAGCCAGAGCTAGAGAAACTGCAGGAGAAGTCATCTTCCCTGGAAAGGGTAACGGTGTCCACTGCACGCTGAGGAAATGGCCAGGCCACCCGGGTGACAGCCCTGCCCGGCAGAGAGGGCTTTCCCCTCATCAGGAGAGCCAGTTCTGTGTGGGCTGGTCCCTCCGGCAGGGTGCACTGGCTGCTGTTCACACAGGGGCACACACGGGCAGGCTGGTTCTGTCCCTGGAACCTGAAATGCCATTTTCCTTCCAGATTAAGGAGCTCACGGGCAACCTCAGCAGAAACTCCCCATCTTCCAGCCTGTCGCCCGGCTCGGGGGGCACAGACTCGGACTCCTCCTTCCCACCCACGCCCACCACAGAGCGGAGCGCGGCAGTATCGATATCCGTGAGAGACCAGAGGAAGGCCATCAAGACCCTGCTGGCGTGGGTGCAGAGGAAAACCCGGAAGTAAGCCGCAGCCCGCCCCCCTGCCTGCTTACCCGGGCTCTTCTCAGTGGGCAAAGGAAAGGGGAGTTAACATTTATTATGTGCCAGTGAGGGACTGTCAGAATAGGGAACACTGGACATTTTTCCAGCTTTTGCAAAAAAAAATAAAAAGGGTTCTACAGAATGTGAATGTTTGGAGAAAGCTGATGAGAGGGCTTGGATGCAAATCAGAAGGACTTTCACCAGGTTAAGTCCCCAGATGGGTAAATCTCTTGGATTCTAATAATATGTGCACATTTACTATTAAGCTTCAGGGTATCTTTCAAAAGCCAACTTAAAAATAATCATAATAAAGGCTATAATGTACATGAAGTCCAGTCTTCCCAAAACCAAAAAAGTGGCCCGGAGCAAGGTTCCCAGCTGGCAGTTTGAGCCTGTGCCAGCAGCAAGGGGTGTCAGTAGATTTGTATGGGGCCTTAAGCTTGAACTGGGCCGTGGGCTGGGCTGGTTGGAAGCCAGGCCACGGGAGGCAGAAGCCACGCCTGCCCAGGTCCACCCCAGCCCTGCCACGTACAGATGGGGTGAGAGCTTAGTGAATCCCTTACCTCTCCAAGCCTTGTCTGCAAAATGGTGATTTCTCATTCCCTGCCTTAGTGGATGGTTAGGATTAAATGAAATCAACTATGTAAAAGCTCTTTGCACAGGGCCAGTGCATAATAAGCAGATGCTGATTCCCTTCTCCCCAGTGTATGGAAATAAAAGATGGAAGGGAGCTTGGATGTTAGGAGTTTGGGATGAAGGGTCAAGCATGATAGATTTGAGTTGATTAATGTAAACAACCATCGAATGATGAAAAATAAATCAAACAAAAGAGAGCTCATTGCCAGGATTTAGGATTGGGGAGAGAGTGTGATTGATTATAAAAGGGAGGAAGTTTCTTTGGGGTGATGGAACATTTCTATATCTTGATTGGGGTGTTAGTTACATGAATCTATACTCGTGAGAAAACTTCATACAGCCCCTCATCCCCTCCACCCCCCAAAATGTGTGCATGCAAAATTTGGTAAATCCTGAATAAGGTAGTTTAGTTAATAATCTTGTGCCAATGTCAATTTCCTGATTTTGATAATGTGCTCTGGTAGTATAAGTCTCGTCATGGAAGCTGGGTGAAGGATACACTCTGTACTGATTTTGCAACTTCTGAGTCTTAAATGATTTTGAAATAAAACAACTATTTTTTTTTTTTTAAGAGAATTCAGTGGCCACAGTTGAGGGCTTGATGGGGTCTCTGGGGATGGATTCTAAAGGGAAATTAGTGCCAGGCAGGATTATCTCTCTTTGTCCCTCATTTTTAAAATGATAAGTGTGTTTATATTCATAGTGGTATGCGTGGCCACTGAGCGCACGGCTTCCACGTCCGCTCTCTCTGCTGCCTGCGCTGCTCATTAGGCTCACCCTATGGCGTCGCCGCTCCTGGGTTCAGCCTAACGGGGGAGGTCACGGGTGCTGATCCCCAGCTTACAGCTGGGGAGTCTGAGGCGCAGAGAGGGTCTGTGGCTTGCTCAAGGCCACGCTGCTCGAAAGAGGGGCAACTGGGAGAAATCGGGGGTCCCCTCTTTTGCTAATTTTTGAATATCACCAATAAACTGAACACTTTAAACATTGCTCCTTTATATATTTAGGAATTTAGAAACATGGCAGTCTTCTTAAGTTTTTATTGTAGTAACATATATGACATTTCCCATTTTAGCCACTTTCAAGCATTCAATTCAGTGGTGTTAATTACATTCACAATGGTGTGCTGCCATCGCCACCATCCATGACCAAAACTTTTCCATCACCCCAAGTAGAAACGCTGCACTCATTAAGCATCAACTCCCCATTCCCCACCTTCACCCTTATACTCTGTATTATTCTTTCTGTCTATGAATTTGCATAGTCTAGTTATTTCAAGTGAGATCATATAATATTTGTCCTCTTATATCTGACTTATTTCACCAACATGATGTCTTCAAGGTTCATCCACGTTGTAGCATGCATCAGAACTTAATTCCATTTTACGGATGCCTAATATTCCATTGTATGTATATGCCAAGTGTCCATCAACAGATGAATGGATAAACACGGTCCTGTTTTGCCTTTTGATGTGACATTATACCTCCCTATTCTGTTTCTCCAGAAAAGGAGATGTGAATGGCTTGGCTGCAGCTCCAAGCCCCGCTGGAGGCCGGCGAGGCTGCCGCGTGCTGACCTCTGTATCTTTGAGTTTACTTATTCTGCTTTGTTGCACC
>JAQZBX010012201.1:0-16499 GCA_029593785.1 Cabassous unicinctus | reverse complement strand
GTGCGCCCCATTCACCCTGTTCACAGGTGGGACAGGGACTAAGGTGGCAGGGAATAATGGACAAAGTTGGGAAGAAAGAGCCCTGGGTTCTGCCTGCCAGCTCCTCGTCAGCCACTGTGCGGCTCCAGATGAGACCCTCTCCAGACCCCATTTCCTCAGGTGTAACTTAAAGGGAAAACCAACTTGGTCTCCTGCTAACGCCTTTGTCCCTCTTAACAGACATCATGGTTGACACGCCAGACGAGCAGTCCATCGTGACTTACGTGGCGCAGTTTCTAGAACATTTTCCGGAGTTGGAAGCCGTACGTTTGTTTTCCTTACCTTCAGTTCAGGAATTGTACCTTTCCGTTAGCTGCCAGCAGACGAAGCTGGGCCTTGCGCTGTATTGTTCTGTGTGACAAGTAGTAACAATCAAGAGCCGATCTCAAGTCCTTGAGGGTTGCCCTGCCACACTTGAAGTGCTCTTTTGCAGTTATCTATAACACGTGTTAATTAAGTTTAAAAGCCAGGCAGGAAGTCGGTCACGCCTCCCGCACGCCTCTTCACATACCACATTTTGTTAAAATTATAAAAGATGCTCTTTTGTAGTACGGATGAGCTATTGATTCTTGAGATGACAGATTGGAACATTTTAACCATCTACCAGATTTTATCAGAGGGTTAAAAATGATAAAAGATAATGACCATTCAAAAGCACACCTTTTTATTTTCAGAGTCTCAGATTGCTCTCCGTGACAGATTTCTCAGGGGCAGAATCAGACCTCTGACAAGTTGTCAGGGCCCCAGTGAACCCCCACCAAGCCTTCTGCAACCTGGGATAATGATAACTGTGACAGTGACCACAGCCATAGCCCTTTACTGATTTTTAATTCATTAGTAATTTAGTGAACCCCTCCAGCTGGTTCAGGGATGAGGTGCTGCTCTGTTGTAGTTTTGTTCTAAGAGGGAAAACAGTTAACAGGTCAACAAACACATTACAATTTCAGGTAGTTATGATTACTGAACAGACAAAAAAACCCATAAAGAATTAAAGAGTACCCAAGGCAGGGGTGGGGGTGGGGTGGGACGGATGTGCTATTTCAGCTGGGGCGTGGTCAGGTACCGCGGCCTTTGTACTTCAATCCTGATGGCCTGGTACCGTCATCCCCATTTTATAGACGAGCATGTAGACGCACAGAGAGGCAAAGTGACTTCTCCAGGGTCACACAGCTACACCATGCAGAGCTGGGGTTTGAACCCAAGTCTCTGTAGTTCCAAAGTTGGGGCTCTCAGGTCCCTTATAGCATACAGCTGAAACAGAGACCTCATTTTGAAAAGCCCCAAAGAGCCCGACTAGGTCCTGCCACACTGTGGCTTCGTTCTGGCCCAGACCTGTGTGGGTTTCCCGCCTCTCCCTGCACCACAGAACAGCTCCCAGGGGGCTTTGGGAGCAGGAGTTCCTTGGCCTGAATCCCACTTCTGCCACTTATAGCTGTGTGACCTTGGCTGGTTACTTAACCTCTCTGATATACATCTGTCATCTGTAAAATGGAAATATTGCTCCCATTTCAGGGTTGTATGTGCCTGGCACACAACTGATGTTCACAAATGGTGGCGATTGTTATTATTTTGTAATTCAATTTCCTGGCCCGTTACTAAATTCTTAAACATCAGGCACCAAGACTCTCATTAGCCCGGAGCTCTTAAACTCTAGGAAGAGTTTGAAGTTTAAAAAAGTACATATGGTGTTTGTGTGAGTCCAGGCCTAGCTGATCTGGCCCTGGGATCTCTGTAGTGCTGAGATCTGAGCCTAGGGCTGGGGAAAGAGAGGTTGAGCAAGAGGTACTTGGAGACAGTCATCCTGGGCAGTCTCTGCAGAACAATTCTTCTAAATCAGCCGAGCTTTCCCAGCTTATCCAGATGCCCAACGAACCATTCCTTAACAATTCAGCTGAGTGTGGCTCGTGCCCACAAACGTTTGCTGAGCCCTGGCCACCTTCCAAACACTGTGCTAGGCAATGTGGAGCCCTCCCCGCAATGCAGACTTCCTATAATTGGAACATTTTGGAAGAAAGGGATATACGAGGCTCTAATGAAAGAGTTACGTTTTAAGGAGTCTATGGAAAAAAAGAAAATTATCCTCATTCTCTCAACCACCAGCTCCCCTTCCAAATCAATATTTGTTGAAATCCATAGTCAAACTTTTAGGTTTGGGTAAGGATCATTCAGTGATAACTGAACTTTCACAAGTGGAATTTCTTTTATAGTCTAAGTATTCTTTATCCTTTGAAACTTACTGGGCCTAGCTTTATGGCCTAGTATATGGCTTATTTTGGTAAATGTGCCATATGCACTTGAATGTGTCTTTTGCAGTTATAATGATTTAATGTTCTTTAAATGTCGATTAGGCCGGGTTGGTTAGAATGCTGTTCTGATATTCCATATGCATACTGATTTTTTTTTTCCTATTAATTGGTGAGAGAGAAAAGTGTTAAGTATCTCCAACTCTAATTGTGGACTTATTTCTCCTCTTATGTCAATTTTTGCTTATGTACGTCGAAGCTCTGTTATTAGGTGCATACACATTTAGGGTTGTTGCATCTTTTTGATGACTTGATCATTTTATTTTTATGCGATTTCCCTCTTTCTCTTGAAGTATACCTAGTCTAATATGGCTATAGCCATACAAGCTTTCTTATGATTAGTGTTTGCATGATCTATCTTTTCCCTTTTTCTCCTTACAATGTATGTGTGCTTGTATGGAAAGTGTGTCTCTTATAAACAGAACAGTTGAGTCTTGTTTTTATCCATTCCGACAATCTCTGTCATTTACATAGATTTAATGTGCCATCTTGATATTGTTGTCCATGGGTCCCATCTAGTCTACATCCCTTTGTCCCTCCTTCCTGACTTCTTTTGGATTATTTAAGTATTTTTGGTATTCCGTTTTATCTCCTCCATTGGGTTTTTAGCCATATCTCCTTGTTTTATCTTTTTTGTAGTCCAGGCATTATAATACTCATCTTTAACATGCCTCAGTCTACCTTGAATTAATATTATACCACTTTAAATACAATGCATATTATATATATATAGCAATATAATTCCATTCACTTCTTCTCCATTACTTCATGCTATTATTGTCATTTATTTTACTAACGCATATGTTATAATTCCCAGTACTTTGTTATAATTTTTGCTTTAAACAGATAATAGACTTTCAAAGAAAAAATTTTAAATTTTTTATTGACCATATGTTTCCCATTTATGGTACTTTTCATTCTTCCCTTCAGATCCAGGCTTCCTATGGTGATCATTCCCCTTCAGACCCAAGTGCTTCCTTTACAGTTCCTGTAGTGGAGATGAAATAGTTATTTTAGAATCTTTGTTCACTAATTCTAACCCTGGGTCATATGTCGGCCTACTTCCATTGACTGTTGTTTCTCTTGAATCTGGGTCTCATTCTTCTGCTTCATTGTGCCTTGAATTTTTTTATTTTATGCCAGACCTGTTATAAAAAAAGAACAGACAGAATGATACAAATGATATCCCCGCCCCCCTCCCCAGAGAATGCAGCCCTTTCCCAAACAGGAAACTGAGATGAGGGGTTGATCTCTTTGATCACATCAGGATTTGAGGTGGTTAGAGGCTGAGTTACAGCTGTATTTAATTTCAGTTCTCTTGTTCTCCAGGTTCAGATGTTTTAAGGATGAGATCAATCCCCTCTCTCCACCAGGGTGCAAAAGCACTAAGATTATCCTCTGCCTTTCAGCCCTGACCCTAGCTGCCCTCTTACTCAGCAAAAGCCCCTGTGTAGAAGAAATGGTATGTGAGGGAAATTGGTTTTTGCATTTGGAGCACTTCCAGATTCCATCTGTCACACCAGCCCACATAGTCAATAAAGTTTTGGCTGATTTCTCCTTATCCGAGGTGGTTAGCTCTTCTACTAGCCCACACCCAGACTAGGCAACAGCACAGGTATGAAGTAGCTGCCAACCTCTCTCACCTTGGAAAGGCTCTTCCTTCTCTAGAATTTAGTTCAATGATATTTCTTTGCATCCATAGCTTTTTAAAAAAACAGTGATTTTTAATATATACCTGGTATTTTCACATTTCACCAGCACTTATAGCCTTTTGCAACTGTCTACATCTTAATCAGAACAAATTGCCTTACTTTAAAAAAAAATCTGTACTTCTAAAATTTTTATTTTAAATAATTTCAAACTTACAGGACAGTTGCAAAAATAATACCAACCCCATACGGAGAACTCCAGCATCCCCCCACTGTATACCCAGATCCACCAACTTTTCACATTTGCCATATCATTCTAGTGCACGTGCAAGCTCTCTCTCTCTCTCTCTCTCTACCTACCTACCTACCTACCTATCTTCTACACATTTGAGAGTAGGTTGCGTGTTTCATGTTCCTTGAACACTTAATACTTCCATGTTATTTCCTACAGATATTCACTTATGTAACCACCTTAAGTACAGTTCTCAAGTTCAAGAAATGTGACAATGATATAATTATATCAATATTCCAGTCTGGAATCATATATTGTCTTTAGTTGTTATTGTCTTTTTAATCTCTCTCTTTTTTAAAGTGTGGAAACTATATAGACAAGATGAAGTTTCCCATCTGAACCACTCCCAAATATTCAATTCAGTGGGATTAATTACTCACAATGTTGTGTTATATCCACCCCACCCATTACCAGAACTTTCCCATCACCCCAAACAGAAATCCTGCACCCATTATGTCTTAAATCCCCATTTCACTCCACCTGGTAATCTGTAATCTGCTTTCTGTCTCCATGGATCTGTATATTCTAGGTATTTAATATAAGTAGAATAATACAATATCTGTCCCTTTCTGTCAGACTTATTTCGTGCAGCATGGTGTCTTCAAGGTTCATCCATGTTGCCACATGTATCAGAATTTCAATTCTTTTTATTGCTGAATAAGATTCCATTGTATGGATATACCACATTTTTTTAATCCATTCTTCTGTTTTTGGACACTTGGGTTGCGTCCACCTTTTGGCAATTGTGAATAGTGCTGCTATGAACATTGGTGTACAAGTGTCTGACTGAATCCCAGCTTTCAGTTCTTTCGGTTATATAGCTAGAAGTGGGATTGCTGGGTTGTATGGTGGTTCTATGTTTAACTTTTGGGGGAACTGCTAAACTGTTTCCACAGCAGCTGCACCATTTTGCATTCCCACCTACAGTGTACTCAGGTTCCCATTTCTCTGAATCCTTGTCAGCACTTGTTACTTGTTTTTTAATAATAGCCATTCTAATGGGTGTGAAGTGATACCTCATTGTGCTTTTGATTTGCATTTCCCTAACGGTTAATGATGTTGAATATCTTTCCATGTGCTTATTGGTCATTTATATATCTTCTTTGGAGAGATGTCTGTTCAAGTCCTTTGCCTGTTTTTCTAGTGAACCCATTAGAATCCTTTCTTCTTTCTGTGCTTATTTTTCCAATATTTCTTTATGGTTACCATTGGGCTTAAATTTAACATCTTGAAACTCTAACAAACTTGTTTGCTACCAACTTAACTTTACTAGCATATATATCCTTCATTCCTTTACCCCCCTGTCCTCCCACCTTTATGTAGCTCCTGTCACAAATTACATTTTTATACACTATAAGTCCAATGCCATTGATTTGTCATTTACTTTTTATGCATTTGAGATACTATAGGAAGTAAAAAGTGGGGTTATAAACCAAAAATACAATAGTACTGGCATTTATATTTACCCATTTCATTACCTTTACTGGAGATTTTATTTCTTCATGAGACTTCAGTCTATCATTTAGTGGCTTTTCCTTTAAACACAAAGAACTCTCTCTAGAATTTCTTGTAGGGACGGTCTGGTGGCGACAAACTCCCTCAGCTTTTGCTTATTTGGGAATGTCTTAATCTCTCCCTCATTTTTGAAAGGCATTTTTGCCAGATATAGAATTCTTGACTGGCAATTTTTCCTTTCAGCACTTTAAATATGTCATCCCACTGCCTTCTTGCCTCCGTGGTTTCCCATGAGAAATAGGTACTTAGTCTTATGGAGGCTCCTTGTACGTGACTCATTACTTCTCTCTTGCAGCTTTCATATTTCTCTCTTTGGCATTCAATAGTTTGATTGTCATATTTCTAGATGTCAGTCTATTTGAATTTATCCTGTTTGGAGTTTGTTTTTGCATTACTTTTGAAGTGGATGTGAATACTTCTATTTCACCTTGTCTCATATTTGTTTGCAGGAAGATTTTGTGGACTCAGATAAAGAATTCCCTATTGAATCCACCTTTGTCCGCATCAAAGAAACCCCTTCTGAACAGGAGAGCACAGTCTTGCTTCTCACTGAAAATGGGGAGTGTGCCTACACAGTTAACAATGAAACTAGTCACCCCCCACCCTCCAAAGTCTTTGTCTTTGACCAGCCTGAGACTGCAAAGAAACTCCTCCTGCAGCCCTGCCTGGGTGGTCCTTCGGGCCGTGTACTGCCAGGCAGCTCCAATGAGCTGATGCACCAGATCATCGACCAGGTCCTCCAGGGCGGCTCGTGTAAGACCAGCGACATCGCCGAGCCCTCTCCAGAGGCTTCCATTTTATCCTCCAGGAAGGACAGCCGCAGATCCAATTCTTTGCCAACCAAGAAAACCGTCCACTTTGACTTTGAGGCCGACACTTACAAGGATGCTTCCTGCAGCAAGGACTCTTTCTATAGCCAAGATCTTCGCTTTGATGGGAGCCCGAGAAGGGCAAAGAAGTTGTTGAAGCAGGACATTTTGGCAAGAGAGACTGATGAGGAAAAGAAGCCGAAAGAGGAAGCCCCAAAGACCGTGGAAGCAGGCTCTGATGAGCCCCCCGATGACATTTCTTTGGTGGGTGGTAAGTTCAGTGATTCTCCGACTTCCCAGGGTTCTTCCTTCTGCAACGGGGCATTGGAGAGTGCAGCCGGCCAAAAGGAAGAAAGTTGTTCTCCTTCCTCCCTGGGAGAAAATACCGTTATGGCTGATTCCTTGGAGATCCAAGTTAAGCTGCTGACCGTAGAAGCGATGGATAGAGATGATTTTGAAGGCATTCCATTAAAAGCCTCCAAGTTTAGCAGCGACCTAGTTGATTTTGCTTCTACCAGCCACGCTTTCAATGAGGTTCCTTCGCCTCAGGAAGAAAAACCTGCCGAGAATGAGGTTTCTGAGGAATGTGTTGAAAAATTGGGTAAAAGGAAAGCTAAATCTGCCCACAAAAGGAAAGACTGCACTGAGTGGTCTGACGAATACAAACCGCACAAGGCCCCTGAACAAGAATCTCAGGGCTGTTTGGCTCCAGAAGAGGCACCTATGGGCCAAAAACCAGAAGTATGTGAAAAGGCAAAGTGCAAGTCTCCTCGCCACGGTGGTGAGGACGAGGGGGCAGCCGACGGCCTCGAGGGAGAGGGGGCGGAAGTGCCTTCCAATCCCCCAAGCTGCAGCGTCAGCCTGGAGACGCTTGGGAGCCACAGCGAAGAAGGCCTGGATTTCAAGCCCTCTCCACCTCTCTCAAAGATTTCCATCATCCCCCACGACCTCTTCTATTACCCGCATTACGAGGTCCCCCTGGCTGCAGTTCTGGAAGCTTACGCAGAAGGCGCGGAGGAGCTGAAAAATGAAGAAATGGATCCCGAGGATCCCGAGGGTTACTTGCACCACCTGGACTCCAGGGAGGAGGTGGTCAATGACTTGCGGAGCAACTACAGCTTTTCTGTGGCTGACGAGGACCTTCCCGGGGCCAGCATCCTGGAGCCGTGTCTTGACCAGGATGCTTTGGGTGCCCACCCAGCCTCGGAACCTGGCCCTCCAGCTGGCCACGAGGACCACCAGCCGGAGGAGGCCAGAGAGAGCGGCCAGGCCCCTTCGGAGAACAATCAGGTATTTGCTTGCAGGGAGGGACTCTGGGGCTTGCACTCACCAGAAGGGCAGAGGCCAGGGGGTTCCACACTCCGCTGAAGCTCAGGTTCTTCCTCCATAAAATAGGGCCAAGGATACCTCTCCTGCAGGCATCCCAGGGCACAACATTTAAGGAGGCACCCGCCCTCAGGCCCGCGCAAGTGCAGGGTCCATGCCCGCAAGAGTGTGCTTCCTTAAATGTGGCCCCAGTCTGGCCCTCCTCATGGGGCTGCCTCAAGGTCACATTGGAGGGTCCAGCAGAGCAGTAGCAATAATAACTGTACAAATAATAACCGTAGCTAGCGAGTGGCAGCCCCCTTCTCCTGTAGCTTCCTGGGAGAAATAGAAAGCCAGGCCTGACGTTTGGCTCCAGCCTTGGTTTTCAGGCCTTTTACTCTTTGGCACTAATATTTGGTCCCTCTGGTTTGAATGAGTTGTGTTGGCAGGGTAAGGGGGGACCCAGGCTTCTGGAGCAGCTGGACCTGGAGCAGCTGGGTGCATCCTTGGCGACCACTCCATCACCCAGCAGCTCGGATGGGTCGCTGCAGTGGGTGGGGGAGTGGACCCCCCAGCCTGACACCATGGGGGGAGGGGCAGGAAGAATCCTCCTGCAGTGAGGAAATGGATCCCAAACCAGACGGGCCCCGAGGTGAGACAGCATAAAAGCCTGGGAGGACAGAGCCCGGGCCCCGGTGAGGTTCACCACTCCCACCCCGCCGCGTGGAGGCAGTGCCAGGCACTGCCCGGGACAGAGAGAAAAGGGGCAAGCCCAACTTCAGGTTTAATACTGGGGAGAACAAGTCCTGGTCACTGCACTGTAAGAGAAAGTGGCATCAGACACAAGGACGGGGCCCAGCGAAGGACTCAGGGACTCATCAGAGGGGCCCCCTCCCAGACCCAGAAACGCCGCATGTGTGGGCGGCCTCCAGAGCTGGAGGGGGCTGGTAGGTGGGCATGGGTTCTGGGCAGAGGCTGTGGCACAAGCCCAGGAGCTGAGGGGGAAAGAGGGGAACATGATCTGAGAACATAAGCCACTCCAGAGCACTTTGCTCCAACCCCTGAAAAGGTTTAAAGCTGCCCCTTGTCACATCCCATTGTCTTACCTGCCTCTCACAAGTCCCCCCAACAGCCTGCAGCCCCTACCCCTGTCTCCAAGATAAAGTCCAAATTCTTTGACATGACCTTCAAGACTCGCCGCTCTCCAGTGTGGTCCCCACCGCATCCCCCCACCCCGTCCTCCCCTCCAGCCCAGCAGCCCCCTGCCTGGCACCCAGACATACCCTGCTCCCAGCAGATGGGACGCCCATCCCCACCCTTGGCTTGGTAAACACATATTCACCCTTCAACGCCTAACGCAAAGGACACCTCCTCCCAGAAGCCTTCCCAGCAGAAAAGTTGCCCCCTCATCTATACACAGATAACCTTTCCATAGTTCTCTGCTTTAGTGCTTACCCCGGTTTGTACTCGTGAGTTTTTTCTCTCCCAGGAGAGAATGAGCGTTTGTGTGTTAATCTTTGGACACCCAGAGACCAGCACAACACCTGACTGGGGCCGGTCGCTTCAGGAAAGGTTTATTGCAAGACTGGGGGGTGCGGGGTTGGGGGGCGTAAGGTAAAGTAGATTAAGTAACAACATAAACATGAGGCAGCCCCCCCACATTAGGGTCAGGTGCCCCCAAGGTCCATCCAGAGGAGTGAGACAGCCTTGTATCCTGGGACAGCTCCTGTTAGAGAGCGAATCTGAGCAGCCTTGAAAGACGTTTAGGATTTCGATAGGCTAACGGTTTTACTATTAGGTTTTCTTGGTTTTGCCAGCTCCTAGTGCCTGGAGTGCTGGGAAGAGCAGAATTCCCGGGCCAGTGGGCACGCCTGCAGGGCTGTGTGCCTTGCGGCCGGGCAGCACCATGCTGCGTGGTCACCACCTTTGGGATGGACTAAGAGGGCTTGGTGGCTCCACGGGTGCCAGGACCACACCGCGGCTTCCCCGTGCCCCGGGCCTGCTCTTGTGTGCAGCCAGCCCTGCCTCAGCAGCACCCACTCCCGCAGGCCCTTCCTCCTAGGGACCCTAAGATCCCGCAGGGTTAGGAAAGGATCGGCCCCTGAGCAGTCTCTGGATTGTCACGGGCCAAAAGCTCATTTAAGACCAAAGAAAGGGAACTCAGTGGGTAGGGGGAGAGAACCCGAGTTGCATCTCTTGCCTCTCCTGGTTACTTAAAATGATTAACTAGCAGCTCAGATCCTCTCTCAGTCTTCTTGAATCTGACCTTCGGAAATGCAAATGTGGCATTTCATTCTTTTAAGCGTTCCTTCCCTTAGATACCCAATGCTGATTGTGCCTAACCCACCTAGACACTGATTTGGGGTGTGGTTGAAAGAGTACCAGATTGGGAATCTGGAGATCAGATTTGAGTCCCATTTCCCACTCCCCCAGTGGGGGCCTCCGGCAGCTCATTTCCTCTAGCCGAGCCTGGCCACTGGTTCCTGGAGTTCAGTGTGCTAGAGACGTCTGGGCATCTCTTGTCGGTGGCCTGCTGCCTCTGGCTCGCACCTGGCCAAGGCATTTGCCCCCTGGGCCCATGCCCCCCTTGGGGCTGGCTCCCGAGTCCAGCCCAGACGACAGGTGAGGGCTGTGATTTTTGACTCCTGACACACAAGACAAGGAATGGAGCATTTCTCTGGCATCTGGCCCTCCTTTAAATAAAAAGTCATCTTTTCCCAGCCAAAGGGACAGGAAAATGACAAAAGTTTTTTTTTTTTCCTTCTTCTAGTCTTTGAAAGAAAAATATCCTCTCCTCATTTCACCTTTCAGAAAAGGTAGCATTTGCCCATTGATGATGAGGGTGGGCTCTTTTTAAATTCCCAAGAGCTTTTATAAATTCTGCTGGGGCTTTGTTCTCCTGGGGTGCACTGGCCTGGCCACTGTAATCCTCTTACCTTACGGGGACACCTGTCAGGCAGGTTTTTCTAGCCCCTAAAGGAATTCTTGAGCTGTGGCTCCAACAGTTCCCACGCTTCTGGATTTCAGGCGGGAGCACGGCTGCTGGCTTTTAGCATGTCTGGTATGGACGTAGAGGTCACAGAGTCTTCCTTAGCAAATGAAAGCTAGAGATGTTGCACTGCAGTCCACCTGCAGACAAAGGCACCCCAAGCTGTCACCCCCCAAGCTGCACCTGTGTGTATCTGTCCAAACCCTCAGCCACCTTGTACCTCCTGGCCCACCTGGCCCCCAGCATCCGTGCCTCTGTTTAAGTGGACGATGGCGATGTGAAGGGTCCGACTTTTGCCCACCATAAGAGGCATCCTTTTTAGGAAACACTGCAGAATCGTGGGAAGAGACCGGTAATTATTATGCTCAATTGACAGTCGAGGGAACTGTGGTTCCTAGAAAGCCATTTGCTCGAGGTCACAGAGCTGGCTTCCCTGGGATTTGAAACCAGATCTGACTGTCCCTGACCCCCAGGTTCTTTCCACCCAGGGACTGGAGGCCTCTGAATCCCACGCAGGGCACAGATGGGGCCCTCTCCCATGGCAGGCTGCGCTGAGTATCATCCATGGGAGAGGCAGAGCTGGAAGGGACTTCCTGGCCTGGCCTGGAGTGACTGGGAGGTGGCACTTGCTTCACCTCTCAGCATGGAATACTGATTTGTATTTGGTTGTTTTGTCTTTAAGTCCCAGGAATCCCCAAACTCGGAAAATTTAGCAAACCCTGTAGAAGAAAAGGTAATGGAAGAATCAATCAGCAGTAAAAAGAAGGAAAAAAGGAAACATGTGGACCACATAGAAAGTTCAATCTTTATAGCTCCTGGAACTGTTCGCTCCTCAGATGACCTGGAAGAAGACCCTGCTGATCACAAAGTCCCTTGCAGGTATCTCTTATTCATGTCTTTTTGCCCTGGAGGCCGAGCTAGAGAGTGACTGGGAGTTCATCCCATGTTCAACTACCAATTTGATGGGGAGTCATCGGGTGGGATTGGACAGCAAAGGCTCTCCAGAGTCCCACAGGCTCCCCCACCCCGACCCCGGCTGCTACCAGACCTGCTCTGGAGCAGAGTTGGAAGGATGAGACGCTTGCCTTCTCCCCTCGCTCCACGTCGCTTTGGGTGGAAGCTAGCAGCCAACAGCGAAATGGCTGAATGGGTGGGTGTGGCTCTGGGAAGGAGCAGACGCGGTGGCTCTGCCGGCCTGCCCCGGCCCCCGTGACGGTGGGCTGGCCTCATGGTGACTTAAGCACATGCATCGGGGTCACCTTTTACCCCTGCCACGCGGATGCCGCATTTCTAGCACAGCCTCCCCCATATGTGAGTCCAGGGAAGTAACAGGGGTTGGTTTATCCTGGGGGAGGGAGAGCAAGGAGGAAACTGAGCTTCATCTGATCTCCAGGAAGCTTGCAGCCCACAGCTGCTCTGTCACCTCCAGGCCACCGATTGAGTGGGATTTCTCCCAGGGATAGTATTTATGTGCAGAATGTCAAAGGAGCCTGGTATCTCCCCATGATCACTGTCCACCGAATTCTCACTAATCCTATGGCCACCCCATAGGCAGGGAGGTGGAATTATGCTTCCTTGTTGCAGATGAGGGAGTTTCCCCCAAATCTCCCAGCTTAGGAGGGCAGAGCTGAGGTCTCTAACTCAGACCTGTCTGACTCCCTGGTCCCTATTCTTTCCCAAGCCGAGCCCTCGTTGCTGTGGCGTTGTGAGCAGTACTGGCACTGGCGGCTAAGAGAAATTATTGAGATCTGCATTTGGGGGGTGGGCAGGGAGAAGTCCTTAGAGAAAGAGGCTGAGAAGGAGCTGGAGGGATGCAGCTTTCCACCTCCCCACTGCTTTGCGTCCATGCTGTGGGTGGCGGGAAAACGAGGGGCGCGTCGGCAGGGAGGGGCAAGGCGGGGGAGGAGGCGCAAGCGAAAGCCGCTGCCCACATCGCCCACGACTCCCTCCGTCCTTCCCCGCCGCTGGGGCACGACCATCCGGCAGACATCTGTGCTGCTAGCATGCAGCCTGAGCCTGCGCCAACACAGAAGACCGGGCCAAGAGCAGCTGGCACCAGGGCGCTCAGCGACTCCACCACCACCTCTCGAGGGGCCACCGGTCATTTTCCAGACCACTCGGCGTTCCTCCCTAAATAGGGCAATTCTCAAATATTCTTGGAGCAGATAGTATGTGATAGAGTCTTCTAGGTCTGGGAGCTTCAGAAGAGGGAGAAAGAGGTCAGCCCTGCCAGTCTCCTACTAGGACTGGGTGGGATGATAGGTGGGATGGGGAAAGAGTGGGGATTTCACGATTGGACCCTCAGAGGCAGGTGGAGAGGGTCAGGGCAGCCTGGACGCTGAGATGTCATTCAGGCTAAAGCGCTGAGGGATAAATGGGATTGGGACTTGGGAGAGGGAGGGAGAAGGGCATCCCGGGAGAAACAGCCTGAGCACACAGCTGGCACACTGCAGGTGCCTCAGTAAACATTTGTCGAGTGGAAGGGAGCGGGAGGTAGACAGGAGAGGCATGTTGGGGAAATGAGCAGCTTGGCTGCATCAAGGAGTCAAAGGAAACCCAACCCAATGAAGAGGAGACAAAGGGGGGCTAAATATTGGAAAGTTCACTGTTACTCCTGTGCATGTGAGAAGGAAGCCCGGTGGCCCTCTCCGAGCCAAGGTCTTACTCTGAGCTCTTTGCACAGAGCTGGCAGCTCCTCTTCCACATCTCACCCCAGGCCCAGTTGTGGCAAAGCTGTAATTATTACCAAGGGTGGTAGCCAAGGTCAAAGCACGGTACCAAATGCAAGCAGATATTACTGCATATTGTTGCTATTTTACACACAAGGAAACTGAGCTTCATGGCATCAGTAGCTGGCCCAAGGTTATTGAATGTGACTGAGCCCGGAGGCCCCCTCTCCCCAGATGCTGGACACTTTCCTGACCATACCTGGATCAGGTCACCCCCTGGGGCTTCCCCTTGGTCTAGGCACAAAGGCTCATTGTTCCCCGTGTGGTCTCTGTCTCCCCAGCCTCCTCCCCAGGCCCTTGGCCTCCCTCTCCCCTCATTCCCAGTCCGGGCACCCTGGCCTTAGCTGAGTTCCTCGACTCCCCACCTGAGATACCTTTGCATCCAAGGACCTTCCCTCTGCCTGGGACGCTCCTCTGCCTGTCTGCTGGCTCGCTCCTTCTCAGCCTTTGGGTCTCAGCTCCAATACCACTTCCTCCAAGCAGCCTGCTCAGATTCTCCCAGGCAATGCCTGAGCCCCCTTTATATGTTCTCACAACCCTTACAGAGCTGTAATTTCCGTAATCATCTGCCTGGCTCCTGCTGGTGAGCTAGCTCCCTGAAGGCAGGGCCGGTGTATTAGGATATGCCACCCCAGCCCCAGCAGTTAGCAGGGTGCTGGGCCTGCAGTAGGTTTTTTCTATAAAAATCCTTTGGGTGAGTGAATCAATGAAGGAATATGCTCCCTCCGCCTGCTGTCAGCTCCTGGGAGCGGTGGGGACGGTAGCGGGGTCCTCAGCAGCAGACCCAGTGTTGGCTGAAAACAGTGAAGCCAGGATTCAAACCCACTGCAAGTTTCACGTTGATTCCACTGTGCACACAAGTCACCTAAAAGAAAGCGTGTCAGGAAAAACGGGAAAGAGGGGAGGCCAAGAGTCCCTGCCTGATGGGGAGGCAGGGATGCTTTCAAACACTGCTTTCGCTTTACCAGCAATCCATTATGAACGAGTGTGGGGAAAAGAGTGGCCCTGCGTCTCCAGGCGCTGTCTTGGGGGACACTTCCAGGAACTAGGGTCTCGTCTCTTTGCTTCATTTCAGTGTTGTTATAGCAGCGAGGGAAAGTTAGCACAGACTCTGTTGTGAGGATGAGACCTGAAGTTCCCCGGGCCTAGCATGTTCTAGGCACACAGTAGGTGCTCTGTAACAGTTACTGGAAATGTGTTGGCGAGGGAAGACCTTGGTGGAGTTTTTCAGGACAGCAGTGGACAGCACTGCCAAGGCTGCCGGCAACAAATTCCCTGGGAATAAACTCCTAGTCCGATGCCTTTTGCCAGGATGCCACTTGGTGGGCTTGCCTTCGAGACCCCCGAGGCAGCAACTGAGATGACTCTCCCATCCCAGGGCACAGCGACACCAGGACCTGGCTCTCCTGCTGAGCGCCAGAGCAGGGCCAAACGCTGTCGCCAACGGGAGGCTGTTATTCCCGTTGCCACCACCACCTCCATGGGGGCGGGAGGCTGTGTGTGAGATGGATCGCACCCATATTACAGATGGGAAAACTGATCAGAGACGGAAGTGCTTGACCATCATTGCCAGCTCAGCAGGAGCCAGGACGGCAGCCCAGAACTCGGCCTTAGCCCTGGGCAAGCCACCTCCGATTGCACAGGTCCACATCCACCTCAAAAATACGGTCAGAAAATTAGCCTGTTCATGTGTGAAAAGACAAGAGGGGGACTACAGGGAGCAGGACAAGCGGGCAGCAGCAAGTGCACAGGCAGGAGCCCCGGAAAGGCCCAGGGCTGACCTTTGCTTGCAGAGGACCTCGGGCTGCCTGAAGAAGAGGTCCCTTCCTGCCCCAAGGCCTATGGTTTTGAAGAGTAGGGGGTCTGCTTTCGCTTTAAAATTCTGACTTTCCTCCTGTTTTTCCTTGTAGAGGAGGGCCCAGTGCGTCTCTCTAACACCCGTCCCACTGTCTGTAAGCACGCTCCCGCCAGCGAGGTCTCAGGGGCTGTCCCAGGGTCTGAAGTCATCACCTGCCTAAACCCACACGTGGAGGTCTTGGGGAGGCCACTGGGAGCTCTCGGTGGCATCAATCCAAAATGGTGTGTTTGTCTTTCAGGACTAGTCACAGCGACTCCAGCATTTACATCCGACGACATACTAATAGGCCTTTGGAATCGGTTAGTACGTGGATTTCTTCTCCTTCCATTTGGCCCCTGCTAATCATTTCACTTCCATCCTTCCTCCTCCCCAGCCCAGAGCTTTGAAATCACTGATGTGCAACAGCTATACTTTTGGATAGAAGACAAGCAAATTGAAGCCTTGTCACTAAGCACAGTCCAAGCGGACATCCAGTTTGGGCACTGAGGGACATTAATAAAGCGATTTCAGAGCCAGAAGGCCTCGCTGTTACAAAAAAAAACAAAAGGCTTTTAAGACTCCCCGAGCCAGATGGGCCCTTTTCAGTGATGGGGGTGCAGCGTGAAGTGGGGAGCCATGTCACAGTCAGGGCCAGTTGGGTCCCTGCCAGTTGTGGCCTGTAGCACATTCTGGTTCTGGCTGATAGTGGGGGGTCTTCTCAGCTCACCACCGGGGTGGCCGGGCTGGAGGTAGACTAATGGGTATTGCTTAGCTGTTTGATTTTGAAAGTAGATGTTTGGAATATTGAGAAAAGCACGGCATGCTCGGCTTTGTGTGTTTAAAATCATTTTATTTTCTATTTCAGAGATTTCATCTTTACTAATTGGGTTGCGGGGGTTTTGTTTATAAATTTCACTGTAGGATCATTTTAGCTATGTTCAATTGAGGAATGCTGCAGATCTGGATGACAGAAGGAACCGAATGTTAACCAGGTAAGTGGCTTTGTTCTGCTTTGTTTTGTGGTTAAAAAAA
>JAQZBX010012200.1:0-41568 GCA_029593785.1 Cabassous unicinctus | reverse complement strand
TAAGTTATATTCTCCTGTGACAATGCAATTTCTGCTTTTTGAGATTTAAGATTCTTTGGCTTGGTATAGAATCGATTTTTATTAGTCTTCCATAGATGCTAGAAAATGTGTGTACTGTTAATAGGGTACAAAGTTCAATGTGTAATTATTAATTTACCATATAGCTCAATTTTTTTTCTATTCTAAGAAAGCTAGGGAGGAGAAGAACAAAAGAAAAAGAACTATTTGATCCAGCAGCCACATTCTTGAGTACAGCTGAGAGTAGTTCTCATGTATATTCATAAGGGGAATAGTCTAGAATATTCCTTTTGTTGTGTATGGTTAAGGAAAGTTGGGAAAGAACATAGGTGTTCTTTAGAAGAAATGAAAAAGTTACAGCAGTTAGAATCCATGAATGACATGTAGTATAACAAATTACCAAATCTTGGAGTGTTATATGAAAAAGAAAAGAGGTCTATAGCACAATATCATTTATGTAAATTAAAGGGACACATTTTACATCACCCGGGAATACATTTGTAACTTTATATGTTTAAAACAGTTTTTGACTATGGGGGATGGGTAGGAATGGGAGTGAAATTCATGGATCAGGAGAGAAAAGGAAATAGAGGGCTAAAATAGCCCTGGGTTTATATCATTTGGTATTTGGTACCTAAAAGGTGATGTTCACGGAAGTCAGTTCTGTTCTCAGATCCTCAGCCTCACTTAACCTGCTTTCCAGGCTCCCCTGCTGGATGGGCAGTCTAAGATGACCCAAATGGTCCCTGCCTGCACACCCTGACAGAATCTGCTCCCCTTGGTTTGGGTGGGACCTGTGCCTTGCGAAGATGATGCTATGTCACTTCCTTAATTATATTACATAGAAATGTGACCATCTTACAAGGAGACTCTTTCTCGCTGACTTGAATGAAACCAGCATGTTGGATCGACCTGTATGGCAAGGAGGTTAGAGAAGCCTAACTTCTAGGAGCTGAAGGTGACCTCCAGCCAATAGCCAGCAGGAAACAGGCTCGACCATGAGGAAGTGAGTTCTATAACAATTGTGTTGGCTTATAAGTAGATTCTTCCCCAACTTAGCCTCCAGATGAGGATGCAGCCTGGCTAATATGCTGATTGTACCCTTGTAAGGTCCTGAAGCCGAGGACCCAGTTGAGCTGTGCCCAGACTCTTGACCCACAGAAACTGAGAGATGTATGTTGTTTAAAATAAGTATGTGGTAATATGGTCATGCAGCAATAGATAATACACCTGCCAATAAGCTTGTGACTACATTTGGCAAATGGCATGTACTGCCAGGAGACCGGATGGCAGAGAAATAGAAGCTCAAGTACCTTTAAGCACCGTATCACAGTGGGTACATATCCCCCACAGTGCCTGCTCCTGCCACACAGCCTTCACGGGGATTCGGTAGGTGGCCTGGTTCTTGGGTTCTGTAACACCACATCTTCCTTTCTCTCAGCCTTATAATGCTAGCAGCTGCCTACTGTTGCTAGCATCTGGATTACACAATCCCTTTTTGCTCTTCAAGTTTTTATGACACCTACAAAACTAATTCTTTTCTGTTGAAGTCTTTCTAATATTTAAAGTCCAGTCAAGAAAACTGAATCTGAACCCATGCTGACTGATACAATGCCTTCTCTTTAATGGATTTGTTCTTTATTAACGAAGCATGATAACAGAAAAGTATATCTAGAATGTGTTGAAAGAAATAAAGGATCTAAGCAGAGAGACGATGTTCATAGGTTAGATAGCTCATATGGTGAAGATGTCCAATCTCTCCATTGATCTAGAGTATACACACTCCCAAACAAGTTTCTGTAGAAATTCGATTTCTACAAAAAAAGAAACCTAGAATAGTCAAAGCAGTTTTAATATAGAAGAATAAAGTTAATGGCTTTTACTACTTGATCAAGACTTTAAGCCTCTATAATCAAGATGGTATAGTATTGGCATAAAGACAAACAGATCAGTTGTCAGATTAGGCTTTCTGGAGGGAAATGCTGAAAAAATTAGGAGTGTTTAAAGTATCACTGCTCATAACACAAATATCTGAACCCAAAGTCCACCAATGGGAAAGTGTACAAATATTTTCTAATTTTTTCATTGAAACTTTAGTAATGGAAAATGAACTATGGCCACATGCATGGATAAATATCAATGGGTGATAAAAGCAAATCACAGAAGGGTTATAGTAGTTCATCTATATGAAAGAAACCTGCCAAACTACCACATATATATGAACCCATAACAAAATGTTATTTAAAGAAAAGAAAACAAGGAACTGAACAACTCAGGAGAGGTACCCAGGGTATGAAGGATGGGGGATTGCAATGAAATGGATTGGTGAGTTCACTGCTGCTGCTTTTTACTTTATTCTTCTATTACAGATTCACTCTTTTATTTTTTAAAGAGTCATCTTCATTGATATAAGGTATACACAATAAAATGAGTATACTTTAAGCATACAATTCAATGCTTTTGACATGCTTACACCTTGTAACTGCCTACCCCTAGGCAAAATATAGAACATTTCCATCACCAGAGAGACTTCCCTCCTATCCCAGGAATTCTATCCAATTTCTCTCATTATAGCTTTGACTGTTCTGGAACTCCATATAAATGAAATTAAGATATATACCCTTGTTGCTAATCTCTGGGTTGCTTCACCATCCCTTGTTTAACTTCTTGGGTCTTCCATCACCCATTGATATCAGTTTTCTGCATTAAAAACTACTCTGGATATTTCGAGCAAAGAGAATTTTTTTTCCTGACTACATTCCTAGAGAAAATCCTGTTGTATGTTTTTACAGCTGTGTATATTGCTAGGTCAGACCTGCCGGTATTTTATTTAGGATTTATGCATCTATGTTCATGAGAGCCAGGCCAAAGTTTATGTGCCACACTTGGTTTTGTAAATACAGTGATTTGGGCTTCAAAGTGAGTTAAGAAGTGTTCCTTTTTCTTTTCTCTGGAGGACTTTGTGTAAGATTGGAGTTCACTACTCTTCAATGTTTGAGAGTGCTTAGTTATGAAACAGTCTGGTTTGATCCAATTTCTCATGGTGACAGAGCTATTTAGATGAGCCATTTCTTGATTTTGGTCAATTTTATTTTTCTAGAAATGTGCTCATTTCATCCAGATTTTTAAAGTTATTGGCATAAAGTAGCATAATATTCTTATCTTATATCTATAGTGATAGTCCCTTTTCTAAGTCCAAATATTGTTTACTTGTGGCTTCTCTTTGGCAATTATTTTGAGTTTACTCAGAAGCACAACTGAGAGAAGAATTTGAGTGTATAAATGGGTTACTTGGAAAACAACAGTAGGCAGAATGGGGAGGTGAGACAGAGGGGAAACCAGCCAATACAGGGTGTGTAATTAAGCCACATACCACTGGGAGCAACTACAACCTAATATCATGTGGACATTCTGAAGGTATCCTACCTGAAGGGCAAGGGAACTATGGGTATTTATATACTGTCTCCAACCAGTAACTGGTTGAGGCCTCCTGCTCCAAGGAAATGTTAGTTCCCCAGTACTTCTGGTCTGCGCTATGCAAAGGCAGAGGGGTCCTTCTGTGGTTTTGGGGAAAGCCCTCAGGGAAACACGAGACACTGGCTGTTGGAAGCCAGCCTATGCCCACTGATGTGGTAAAGATGGTATAGTGGGCTCCAATGCCCATCCATATCCCTCAGGCCAAGTTTGTCTCTCTCCTTAGCCTTTCCAAAGGATTAATGTTTGGTTTTGTCAATACTCCCAATTCTACCATTGCCTTTTATTTCATTGGTTTCTGCTACTATGGTATTTTATGATTTTTATACAGAATCCAAAAAAGAAAATAAGTTTGATATTTGTTTACTAATACCTTAGAAAAGGCACTGTGCCTCCTAATGGGATGCAATAAGAATATTCCCTGTACCTACTGTAAACTGGTAAACCAGCCACATCTAGAATGTGGAGCATTCTACAGGACAAATAACCTAGTTTCTCCAACATGTTAGTGACATTAGAGGTAGAGAACTATTTTAGGAGACTTAAAGAGCCTAAAAACTAGTAGCATCGCCTTATTTTCTTGGTATCAGCTGTCTCCCAGGCCCTCAGCCATGGTCACTGGACCAACACTGTCGACCTATACCTTACATCACTCGGCAGCATGCCTGGAGCTTCTGACTCCTTCACTGCTTCTGGGCTAAGATGAAGTGCCACCTTGCATGGATGGGATTTTTATTTCTCCAGCTGCCAGATGGCCCAGGCAACCATCTGGAAGAGTCAGGGAGTGAGTTTTAAAAAAAAGGGAAGAGACCCCCAGATGAATTCTTCTTCCCTTCTCTACACTGTTTGTAAATGACTTATGACGCTGAGCAATCAGCCTTGATCTTTGTGAAGCAATGGCTAGCTTAGTAATGCATATGCTTATATATATTTTCAGTTCTTCCTTGTCTTATGTTCTTTTCCTCATTCTTGCTGCTTTGGACACCTCCCAGTTAAGCATTAACAATTAATGCTTACCTCAGTTCTATCTTCTAGGGAATTTGGGTTAAGACAACAACCAAATACAATGAATGGATTTGTTTGGAGTGTGATTCAAATAAACCAGCGGTAGGACATTTGAGGCAAGCAGTGAAATATGACCAGACTGAATATGAGATATAAGTGATTGTTGAAGTTGTTAAATGCATGACACTGGATATTTAAATATATAACTACATATAAAAGACTATCAATCAGTATTTGTGGGTAGACGGATATGACGACTGGTTTTTGCTTTTTAAAAAATCAAGAAAAGCAAAACAAGGCAAAAATGTAAGGCAATAAGTGAAATAAAATATTGCGTTGTTGAGTCCAAGTAACGAGTATATGGTTCATTATACTAGTCTCTACTTATGTGTGAGCAAATCTTCCATAAAAGCATTGCATTTTCTTCAATTCTTTAAGAACTGTACCCTCTTCTATTTAATATTTTTCATGAGACTTAGGCAAATCTGATTCTTGTTCCTTGGTAGATAATCTTTCATAATTTACTGATTTTTAAAGTTTTCATTATATTGCATCTAGGTGTGGGTTTTCCCCCCTCTTATGTAATCTATGAACACTTTCCCAGTAAGATATTTATTCTTCCTGGCACATTTATCTCCATTATGTCTTCTTTTGAAACTATTGATATTTATACCTTTTCTACCCTCCATATCTTATATTTTTTATTTCATTATCTTTTCCTTTTTCCTTCTGGGAGAGTTCCTCAGTTGGCTCTTCCAACTCACTAATTTGTTCTTCAGCTATATCCACCCCCCTATTCAATTCTATGGTGTTCTGTCAACTTGTATTTTTTTTTTCTTCAGTCCTACAACCTGGTTCTTTGATTTTTTTTCTTATTTCTTAATGCTAATGTCTTTTTCAGGGGTATTTTTTATACTTATTTTATGTTCCATTCTGAGTGTTCAAGTATTTCTGCTTCCAGTAGTACATATTGTTTGCTCTTTCCCCATTTGAAATAATCATATTCCTCAGGTGTCTTATTTTGGCCTCTGAGAATATCTAGTACTCCCGGGGGAATGCAATTTGTTTAGTAATACCATATTGGGAAAAGATCAAAGGCCAGGTTCTAGTTTGTTTCAGTCTGGTGAATTCAAGGGAAGGGTAGAAGAGAAGCCCTATGGATGTGTTTTATAGTTGCCACCAAGAAACTGTCAGGGTTTCATCTTCAACCTCCCAGAGACAAGCAGCACTGGAAAGACGCCCGTTCCGTGGACTGGAGTCTGTCAGTGCCGAGATGAGACAGGATGGAGGAGCAAATTCCCAAGCCTGATCGGCCCCACCTGCTTTCATTGATCCTCATCTCACAGGTATTTTGTGTCAACCTGATTTTACCCTGTAACCATCTGTACCAGCATGTGGGGCTGTTGTCATTGATTTCTGCCTAACAAGCAATGCTTATCTCAAAGCACTGGCATGGAAGGGGCAAGAGCAGAACTGAAGTTCACCTTTCTGAAACTCCCTCACAGCTCTCCAGCAGCCCTTTGTCCTAGGTCACAGCCTCTTTTGCCCAGGGGACCATATGAACCAACATGCCCAGACAGCTCCAGTTTATGCCTGCTGTCCCAGAGTGGTTATTAAAGACAACCCTTTCTATTCTCAAGTGTCCTGGTTTATACAAAATTATGATCGCTGTGACAACCATGGGTATGTGCATTGAAGAGTGCAATTACACAGCCTCCAGATGCAGGACTGTTGGGATCTGCAACATTGTTAGAACCAAAGAGACACTTTCCCCAGACAGCTCTCAGGCTATGACTGAGCAGGGCATGGTATGCTAGGGCCTGGCCAGTTTTACCCAATATAGGATTCCTCTATGGACAGTATTTGTACTGCCCTGCTTAGACTGGCTAGACTCACAGCTGGACTTCAGTCTGGGTAACTTCCTGACCCTCCTCTGTCCTGCTTCCTGGAGAACCTGAACTGACCTAGTAGTTTTATACATACTCACACAGGATCGATTCAGCCTTCAGCCTGCATAGGGGCCTTTCCTAGATGCCATGTTTCCTACCATAATTTCTCCATGGCAAGAAATCCCACAACTACAAAGTACTCAGTTTGTAGTTGTGCAAAGATGTTAGATTTTATATTTCATCTTTTATTTCTCCAGTAGTTGCTAGTCTTACCCTTTTGAGAATATTTCCCCAATGCCACAGGTTACTGGATCATATAAAAGTACTTGTTTAGAGCTATGGTTCAAAGAGCTCCTGATTTTACTGAGAGGTAAAATCGACTCCCTATTTGTCATAGCCAGACAGTTAAATCCTATTGGGTAACAGTATTGTGCTACTGATCTACTAAATTGAATGGCAAGAATAAAGAAATCCAAGTTATACTGCCTTGTTTATTACCCTCTACTCTTTTAGAAATAGCTCCTTTCCCATGGATATTGTATACCTGGAGTTTCCAACACCAGCTTTGGCCATTGTATCATACTGTCTCATAAGAACTTAGACAAACTGATATTTGAGCATGTGTCAAATGTATTATTCATCAATGAAGGAATCAGGAGAACCAAGAAGGCAGAGTAGGCTAATTTGATAAACACTAAGGGGACATCCTAGATGAGGGAATGTTCAGGATCAAGGATCCTGTGCCAACCATTTGTGTTTGCTCTATAGCACAGTACAGATGACTCTGCATTGTCAGGGAAGAAAGGTCAAGGAAACAGAGCAAACTATTTCCCAGGCTCTCTTGCCATCCCGGCCAATGGGATGTATGGTAGGAGATTGGACAGCAGGTAAAAGGAAAAAGCTAGGGTATTTCTTATCTCCCTCCACATCAGCATTTTCAGCAGTGGCTATTTTTCTTCCACAGTTCTAGGATCAGCTCTTCTCTCTTCTCCCAGTTTCTTCTAAGCATCCCTGCCCTGGCTCACAGAATCTTCTGGGCAGTCTCTACTACTAGGCTGTGTTAACACCACTCCTTCCTTTTGTCCCTCCAGCCCTAACAGTAGGAGTGACTTCCAGCTGTTGTCTGGATTTCTTCACCATTCCCTATTTGGCTTTCAGCTTGGAATATCTCTATGGCATACTGCCCACATTAAATTCCCTCTATTGAACCATTTAGCTTGGGCTCTGATTTCTAAGTGGACCCTGTCTGTTACAGTTGCTGATTTATTTCAAGAATGAACTATTAAACCGCCATTTCTTTCAGTTGGCATGGGTTAATGTTTAGGGCACAGGATATTTAGTGGCGTCTTCATATATGAACTGTTAATAATAAATAGCAAGAAATGTATCTAAAAGCAAACTAATAGCAAGTTGATCTGTAACTATTAATTCGATGTACAAAGCATGAAGATTTTATTCCCTGAAAAGGGACCACTTAAAACTAAGGCATCAAACAAGTCAAAGTCAGCTGACAGCAGAGTCTTTACTTTTAACAGCTGTGGGTAACTTTCTCCAGCAGCTCTTCAAAAATACAGAATACAAGTTTAATTCCCAGTTTGGGGATAAAGGTTTTCAGCTATCAAGCTCTCAGACCACCCTCCTCAAGTATAAGCAACTAGCCCACCTCCAGGTGAGCCCTGCTCCAGAGGGATAAGGTGTAATCACCATCTCTATTCCAACTCCCCCCTCCCCCTCAAGAAGCCAATGAAATATATACATTCACTTATTGTCAATACAGTGAACACATCCTTAGTGCAAACCCTCCGCTTTCACCCATTCATTATCCTCATTCCTTTCTGGCTAATTCAACTCTACCCTACGCTTAGCTAGATGATAGTGGACAGAATTCAAGAGTTATGGGTATAGAGTTTACATGAAACTCTGGTGGCTGTCTTTGCCCTAGACCAGGAATTGAAGTATTTGGGACACTAATGCCTATCTCAAAAGACACAGCCTCCTCCACTCTCTTATCAAAGCTCCCAAGTTCCACCCAACCATACTACCTGCCATAGAGGTAGAGAGGGTAACACTAGGGAGGTGAGTCAACATGGCAATTTTCATAAGGAAACAGACACTAGAGAAAGATATGACTTGTCCTGTCTCACAAATCATGGCCCTTCTCCCAGTCTGACCCTGTGGACCATTTCCTGATCCAAGCTTTCCCACCTATCATTTTCAGGGTCATTCTTTGAAGGACTATTTCTAGGCTTTCCATGTTTGGGCACCTTGTGCCTACCCTAGAACTTCATACTGGGTTTGTCCAAGCCATGAGGTCTAGCTCTGACACCAACATAAAGTAGATATGACCAAGAAGAGATTTGAAATGGAGGCTCTTTCCACAACTCGGACTCCTGTTATCTTCCCTGCAGTGTCTCCCAATAACAGCTGGACTTAACTCTTTATCTGCATAGGAAAAAAGCACACGAATTTGATATCCCTGTGTCCCACCAGCTGACATCCATGCACATTAACCTGGCCCCTGGCCCCCGAGTATCCTTTATGAGGACCTTCTGGTCTCTAAGGATAGTGACAAGGAGTGAGACCCCACATGACAGGGAAGACTCAGCCTCATATCACGTGACTTGGAGGTGATTGAAGACCTGAGGAGGGGAAGGATGCAAGGAACAGCTGTGTCTGGTGCATCAGTGCTTCTCCAGCTCTCATTGGTGTGCACATGGTAGAACTCCTGATAAGACTGGGATGGACACACCAACACTGTCTATTTTAGTTTATAATAAACATGAATTTTAATGGTCATAAAAAAGATACAGTTGTTGATCAAAGTCATTTTCACTTTGCTGTAATCACCAGCCTCTTGGCTCTGTCATTACAAGTCAACCTCTGCTCTAGAGGAAGGAGTAGGCACCTTGGTACACACATCCTGACACTTACAATCCAGGGTTGTGTGTGCTCCTTCAGCCCTGAGCATTCCCTCTTGCCTTTCAGGGAGACCTTCCCTGCCCTTGTCTCAGGCTCATAAAACAATTCCAGATGTTTGACTTGGCAATGAGAATTTTTGCACCCCAAAAATCAAGATTGATTTTAACCATATAATTTCCACTTGTTCTTCTCAAGCACTACCACTGTCTGGCTTTGTCCTCAAACTGGGAGTTAAACTTGTGTTCAGCATTTTTGAAACTACAAGCATCTCCTGGAGATTGAGTCAATCTGCAGCTCCAAGACAGCTCTGCCTCATGACCATGGAGATCATTAAACATTTACACTCAAGTATATCTCTTGCTTTGAATACTTTAAAGTATTTGTATCCAAACTGAATACATAGCCAAGGGTCTCCATGACATTTCCACGTGGAGATTAATAGGCATCTCAAGTTTAGCATGAATAGAACAAAGTTTCCCAAAACTGAGTCTTTCCCATCCTATTGATGACAATATCTACCCTTCAGAGCAGAAAGCCAGGAGTCATTCTAGATTCCTCTTCATCCCTAAGTCCCCACACCTAATCCATCGGCAAGACCTGTTGATTATATTCCTAAAATATAATCTGAGTATCTGCTATTCCATTTCTACTGTCCCATCTTAGTACTAGCAATACATGAATTGCTACTTTTTGAACAGATTATAGGGGACATAGTGGAGGTTGAGTTAAAAAAAAAAAAAAAAAAAAAGCATGTTGCTCCACTACTTAAAACGTTCCTAGTGGCTTCCCATCCTCCTTACCATAGGATAAAATCCATCCTTCTTACCATAGAATTCAAGGCACTGCATGATGTTAGCTCCTACCTCTCCCCACTCATTTATTAACTATTAGCTACATTGCTTCCTTCTAGTCCTTTAAACATGCCAAGGTGTTTCTGCCTCTGGACTTTATCCTCCTTTTCATATCAAATGATTTATACTGGGGCCCTTACAAATCTAAAATCTCAGAGGGAAAAATGGAGCCAATGAAAATGACATCTCAAAAATTCCTAGTTACCTGTGAATCCTCACAAGAGGCTGCTTGGCCCCATGGACTTCTCTCAACTTTTCACCAGACTTGTCCAAACTTTAGTCTGAATTACCTAATGCTAGGCTATGCCCCTTGGTGGACCCCTTACCTCATGCCAACTCTTACAACATAGTGCAACATGTCCAACTGCAGAAGGTACTGATCTTTGAAAGACTGCTATCCACATCTGTGAACCCAATGCCACACCCTCAGTAATTTCCAGTTCCCCTTCAAAAATCTTATCTTTATGCTAATCTGAGTTGAGACCAGCTGTTGATTTTCCTTCACTACTGTAGCAGCCAGCAAAAAGGCTGTCTTGACATTTTAACTACTGTCTAATATTTTTCTTTAATACATCTAATTACTACCTCCACAATACTTTCCACTCTATTTCCTTTATAGTATGTATCACTAACCAAAAAACACCTTGTTTGACTCTTACCTGTTACGCCCATAGGAGAATATAATATCCTTTTCCCATGGACATCCTCTGACTTGACTGAGAGTCAGGCACAGAGACATGCCGCTTGGATCTCCCTTCAAGAAGGATCTTGCCTTTGAGAGGCCAGGAGTGCAGTTAGCTGCCAGTCTCCATCTGTCACCAAAGATACTCCCCACATGGCTCACCCCAGCATCTGAGCTAAGGCCACACTCTTCCTGGGTAGTCCGCAGCCAGTGTCTGAGCATAGTGAGGATACTAGGACATTCCTACAGGCATTCTTTGCAACAGAGCTTCCTGTTGGTATTGCCAAGGCTTTCTCAGATGTGCACTGCTGTCTAATGTTCTTCCTTTCCAATCTTCCTTCTTCCCCTTCTGATCTCACAGGTATCAGCCCGGCATTGTGGTCTGAAAGCCCTCCCTGATTATGCCTGCTCCCTCTCCCCTTTAACTTTCACAGGTATTACCCCCAATAAGTCACATACTTCTAATTCTGCTTGGCATCTGCTTTCCAGAGGGAACAGTTGTTACCAACCGAACTGATAACAAGTGGTTTGAATTAGCAAGTGGTAAGATGGGGTTCAGGGGCTGGATCATTGTCCAGATGGCAAAAACTGCTAAAAACTGAATACTAAAAATTTCACCAATAGTGACTTAAAGGAACATCCCTGGGGTGGGGGTGGGGGGTGTCCCCTGGCCGGTGCAGTGATTCAGACCTTTAAGTACAGGGGGAATGGGATTGGGTAATTACTAAGCCGCAGTGATGCCCTCCAGGAGAACGTAAGAAACCAAGGAGTTTTAACAGTTAAGAGCAAGTGAGAGAGCCAGAGGGCCTCTTTGGTGACTGTCTGACAGGAGACCCTTATCTTCTGCAGTGGAAGAGTGATGCATCTAAGGAGCAAACTCACGGTCTGATAGAGTCACCAAGATGAAAGGACAGTTGAATGCTCTGTCAAGGTAGGTCTGATACAGTGTCAGAGCCCTGGTTGGAAAAACCTGGGACTGTGAAAAATGGTATAGGGACATATGGGTGGATGCCCTAAGCATTGTGGTTTTTAGACTGCCTTGAACTCCTCCCATAGCCTGTAGAGGCGACCCTCCACTCTCAGGAGCTAGTTTAGGAGGTCCATACAAAGGTCCCTATTCCACAAGGCAATAGGTTCCCCCATAAGGAAACATCCTTTCCTGGCTGCCAGGCAGGCAAGTAAGGTTAAATCCCAGTCTATCCTAGCATAACCCAGCTGGGGATGAGCTGGGCCCGAATAAGGGAGCAAAGTGATTATATTCTAAGAAGCTGTAAGAACTAGCTAGCAGGTACCAGCATGAGCCCAGGGAGTACTTCTAGGGCTGGATTTTGAGGCTGTTTGCTCAAAGGGCCACAGTGTAAGGCTTAGGAGCACTCTCAGGACACTGTATTTAAGCCCTGGCAAGGACACCAGGGGATGGGCCAATGCCCTGCTACAGTGGATGTTAGGCATTTCGTTCAGCTTTGCTCAGAGTTGGCCTCTCTTTCTCCAGGCTTCTGAGTTGGCATGGTAGAGAGAAGAGCATTAAAAGTCCCAGGGAGGGAAGTAGGCATGCTGAAATGGATAATTATGTGAGGCCATAAAAGCCACCAGAAGATTATGTTCCATGAGAGAGCCCAGAGACGAGAACACCCTTAAACTGAGGCCATCAGGAACCTGCTGGTGAGGGGGTCTCCGGCACCACTAAGAAGTTCAGTGGTGTCTGTCTGCAGACCAAGGTTGATGATAGAGGCAGTCCCAGAGCTGGGCTCAATAATAGCAATGAGAGCAATAGGGCCTCAAAGCAGTCAAGGCCAGGTAGCAGCACTTAACCACCAGAAGGCAGGGTGCTTCAGTTACCAGATCAGTTGGCAAGTTGCAGTGGTAACCAAAGGGGCTTGTCCCACAAGGAGTTGTAGAGATTAACAAAGCACGGCATCCCTGAGACAAAATAGAAAGGAAGCCAAGAAAGGTGGTGCTTAACTTATACAATCAAAAGAAAGCAAAAACTAATAAGCAGGGCAGTTGCCTCAAAGTTACAATCCCTCACCCACTTCTCAGACCTGAGGGCTTAGACTTGGAACCTGTTGATGAAAGAGGGGCAAAGACCCCAAAAGGGCCCTGCACCACCACAGCAAGTACGCCTCTGGTCCTTCTCCAAAGACCCCTCCAGCCACCTACTCCAGGGTTCTGCACTGGAGGAGAAGGTATGCATATCCAAGCAGTAAGTTTTTTTTTTTGGACAGAGGGTCTAAGTTGACCCCTGATACCTGGAGACCCAAAGCCTCATTATGGTCTCCTTGTTAGCGTGGGCCTATGAGGGTCTAGGTAATAAATGGAGTTAGGATCCAAGTCCGAGACGCAGCGTTTATGCTGCTTCACACACCTACCAGTCATTCCTCCAATCCCTGCATGTATAGTTGGCATTGACATACTCTTCAGTCCAAGAATCCAAAATGTAGGTTACTGCAGTTGTTTGGTTACTTTTTCAGGTAAGTGTTATCATAATGGGAAAGGCCAAGTGAAAGCCTTTGAAATGGCGTGACTCTCTCAAATAGGGAACCAAAATGTTATCACAGTGCTTGCTTCAGTGGTATATATGATAAAATTGGAATGATAGAGATTACCATGGCCCCTGTGCAAGGATGACATGAATTCGTGAAGCATTCCGTGTTTTCGGCATTCATCTAAAGTAGACTTGTCTAAAAAGTAAAGCTTACATATGCGAGTATTAAAGATATTTTTAAAATGTAACCTCATTTTGGGGTAGGGGAAATGACGCTGGTTAGTACACCTTTAAGGATCTTAAGGTTTCAGGGCTGGTGCATTCTATGACATGCCCATTTAATTTACCAGCCCAGCCCCTGGAGAACCTGGATGGGTTGATTAAACTATACATGTCATTGTAGGAGTATATGACTACATTCCTATGAACCCAACCAAGTAGTAGCCCCAGTTTCTGCTACGCCAGATGAAACCTATTTGCTGGAGCAGATTAAGACCTCAGGTATATAATGTGTGGCCAGAGATAAGGCAAATGAGTTATTTTCTATTCCCATCATAATAGGATCAGAGACAGTTATTTCACATAAAGGCAAACTCCATATGTTTAGATTTTAGAGCTTTGCTTCAGGCCTATGTTAACTCTCAGGCTATAGTCAGAACACATATGCCATTTGGTCATCCCATATAACACATTGATTATACATGGTGTGATGGTTACTTTCATGTGTCAACTTGATTAAGTTATAGTGTGCAGTTGTTTGGTCAAGCAAACACTGGCCTGATTGTTACTTTGGGGGTATTTCATAGATGGATGTAAATCAGTCTGTTTGTTGCATCTAGGACTGGTTACATCTACAATCAAAGGATATTGCCTTCGGCAGTGAGAGGAGTCTCCTCATCTAATTAGTTGGAGGCCCTAAAGGAAGAATTGAGGCTTACCCTGTGGAAGTCGGACTCACAATCCTGTCAGCCAATTCCCATATTAAGTCTCTTAATATTTACATATAAATCCTGTTAGTTGTTTCTCTGGAGAACCCTGACTAATTCAGATAGAGTCATGGTGATTGTGCAGCATGAGCAAAAGATAGCTAAAACACTGGAGGCCTTGGTAAGATACATGTACTTCAGAGGATGGAAGCTAAACCCTATGAAGATTGCCACTTCAGGAAAGTTCCAAGGTCCAGGGTTAAGGAGAATACTGTGACAAATCCTCCAAAGAAAGAAAAGTTGTGTCTGAGGATGTAGGATGCAGAAAAGAAGGAAGCAGAATGCCTAGCAGACCTCTTAGGTTTGGAATATGTTGCTTCCAGAACTCAAACAATACCAATTTTGCCCATAGAGCAGGTTACACCAAAGGCTGTCAGGTCTGAGTTGAACCCAGATCAAGAAAGGACTTTAAAGTAGATTCTGAATGTGGTACAAGCACCCCTGACTCTTGAGTTATACAATCTGACATACCCTGTGGTGTTGAAAGTATCCGTAGTAGAATAAGGTACAATATGGAGTTTATGGCAAGCCCCAGGGAGAGAATCACAATGCAGTCTCCTGGGGCTCAGGAGCAAGGACATGCCACCTGCAGCAGACACTCATCTTTCAAGAAATGGTTTGTGGGCTACCATTAAGTAAGATGGAACCCTTAACCAAATGGCATCAAGTGACCACATATCTGAGGCTTCCCATTATATGCTGGGGTCAGTTAGACCTGCTAGATCATGAAGGTGGGCAGGCCCAGCAGTTCATCAAAAGATAGTGGTAAACCAGAATTAAACCCAAGTAATACCAGAGAGCACAAATAAGGTACATAAGCAGATAGTCTAGAACCCCCATATTACCTATATCAATTATACAAGGATCCCTCCTTCAGCTCACAACTATGGTCATATGGGTGCCTAATTTGGCCAGTTGACGGAGGATGGAAAATGCAAGCTTGGTTTATGGATGGATTGACCCAATGTGGGTGTGCAAGCTTAACTGAATGGCAGCTCCATTATACTCATTCTGGATAGCTTTGAAATGCTCTGGCAAGGGAAAAATCTTCCCAACGGGTGGAACTTTGAGTAGAACACTATAAAAGAAGTAGCCTAAAGTGAGAATCTCTACAGACTTATGGGCAGTGGCAAATGGCCTGGCCAGCTGGTCAGGGGCCTGTAGGGAAAAGAACTGGAGAATAAAAGAAGAGAGATCTGGGGTAGAGGTGTAGAAAAACATATGGGAGTAGGAGTAAAGTGTGCAGATATTTATGTCATGTTAAATCCTTCCAGAATGCATTCACTCAACCAACTAGATAAAGCAACTTGACTAGTTGATGTTAGCCAGCCTTCATCATTGGTCATCCAAAAACTTCTATGATGGCCAAACATGTATGGGAACAATGGCAAAGATGGCAGCCATGCAAGGGCCCTAAAGCATGGGCTCCCACTTACCAAAGTCTATCTATGTACCCCCACTTATGAATGTCTATCCTGTCAGCAAGAGACCAATGCCGAGCTCCCAATATTGCACTATTGCTAAAGGAGGCCAAATGGCCACTTGGAAGTTAACTACATTAGGTCCCCTCCATCCCAGAAAACCCAACAGTTAATTCTTACAGGATTAGACACCTATTACAGGTATGGGTTTGCTCATTCTGCTCATAGAACCTCAGACAGCATTTATCCAGAATGCCTGATCCATAGCCATGGAATCCCACACAAAAGAGCATCTGACCAGAGGTCCTACTATATAGTGAAGGTGGTATGGGAAAGAGCCCACGAGGATATGTTCCACTGGTTATATTGCATACAACACCATATAGAGGCTGCCTGCCCAGTAGTGTTGGAATGGCCTGCTAACGGTGCAGCTAAGTGAGCCAGGTCAGAGGCATTAGTCTACAAGGATGGGATGTCATCTCCCAGGATTTATTATATGCATAAATCAAAGATCTCCATATAGCCCTGTACCCCCAGTATCTACTTCATGGGTATGGGAACCAAGGGTACCAAGCAGAAATGGTCCAGGTAGGGCCAACACTCCTAACGACCCACTGGAGAACTTTGCATCTCCATAAGTCTGCTCTGCAGTTTTAGAGGTCCTAGTCCCTAAAGGTGGTACACATTCTCCAGCAAACACAGCAAAGATTCCATTGAACTATAAGCTATGGCTGCTTTCTGGGCATTTTGGACTCCTTTATGCAGTGACCAAGAGGCAAGAAAAGTCACTCATCTTAGCAGGCAGGGGTCTGGCCTTTGTTACTCAATGAATGGGGGTAGGGAGGGATGTATGTAATGCATTTGAGTGCTTTATGGTACTGCCTTGACCAATTTTGACTGAATGAAGAAGGGAGACCCTGGGAATCATGCTTCTTATACTGCTAGGACCCCTTTGGAATGAGTTTGGGTCATACCAGGTAAGCCATGGAAATCAAGAGATAGCTGGGGGCCAAGAAGAATTAGAATACATCAAGGAGAAATGAGTGGGTGAGCACCAGTTGGGGCCCTGAGACTGACTGCAGAAATGGGAGCTATAGTTCATCCCACTAACTTTTAAGGAGATACAGGGGATTGAACCTGGGACCTTGTATCTGTGAAGCAGGGGCTCAACCACTGAGGTATACCCACTTCAATCCCACTAACTTGAGTTTCTCTTAGTAAGAGGCCCATTGGAACCCTGCAGGACCCACTCCTTGAACATGGAGAACTAGATCCACATGGTACAAGGGGAGGACTGTGACCATCATAGGCACCATCCAGAATGCCCTTCAAGAAAGAGCTCGATACCTATGAGAAGTAAAATAGCTGATGTATCCAGCTAAAACACCTTTGGATCCATTGCAGCACTGATCTGGGAGCACCTACTCCCCAAACAATTCTTGGCAGAATGGCAGGGGTCTTTGCCATCTCTGCTCATCCATAGAAAATCCCCCTGTGGTCTGAACCCATTTCGTCCCAATCCTCCTTCCTCTCCCTTTACAGGTGTCAGACTTACATTTGCAGTCTGAAGTCTTTCCTGCATATTTCTGGCTCCCTCTCCCCTTAACTTGCACAGACATAACCCAAATAAGTCTCTTATACTTCCAATTCTGCTTCCAGTTCCAGAGGATTGAACCAATATGTGTGGTGTATACCCAGTACCCTAGACAATACCTGGTACATGGTAGGTATTCAAATATGTGAATAAATTGCACTTGGTGCTAAGATAGAAAGGTAAGACTAAACCTTTGCCAAAATATCAAAGTAAAAGGTGGGTAGAAGACAATTCAGGCTTTCAAGGCTGGATGCAAACACTGGGAGTAAAAGGTGTGTTTGCATTGGATATTGCAGGGTCTGGAAGATGAGTTGGACACAGATGGTATTAAAAACAATGTCTCCAAACAATGGAATAAAATTCCAACATAAGAAACAAAGTTGAGACATGCTGCAACATGGATGAATCTTAAACATTATGCTGAGGGAAATAAGCAAGGTACATAAAGACAAATACTGTATAATTTTACTTTTGTGAAATATTTTAAAAATAGCAAATTTGTAGCAACAGAGGTTACCAGGGGCTGGGAGGAAAGGGGGAAAGGAAGTAGTTTCTTCATAAATATTAGAGTCATTTTTTTCCTTGATGGATCAGATACTGGGATGGGGCAGCACGGAACATAGTAGATTCTTGCTGATCCCACAACCATTTCCAAGCCTCAACTCTTAAGGGAGCATTGGCAAAAAAAGCAGTCCTAAAAATCTGCCTAAGAAAGGTACCCAGTTTGTCGTCATCTGACCCTGGCTTCTTAGCCAGCTGTACCACACACTCAGTCACCTGCCAGCCCATAGGTATCTATGAACATAGACTTCTAACCTCTCTGGACAAGGAATCCCGAGGCACTCACTGCAGCATTTTAGCTTTAACTTTTTATTTTGCAGCTGTCCCTGTAGTTCTCAGAACTCCTGTTGCCTCCGGGAACCTCACCCTGCCCTTGTTTCCTCAGGATCAAGTCACTGTCATTTAGATCAGTACCAGGCTGAACCATTTCCAGCCCCTGAGGAAGGGGGAATGGAGCTGTTTCCCATTTCTCATAAGTCCCCTCGAATTGCAAGTGTTGCTGGTGCACTGCTTAAAAATACAGAAACTGCTACATAAATTCAGATTACACTCGGTGCCTCATCGCCATCCTGTTTAATATATGTCCTTTCTGGAGCCTGGTCCTATTAGCTCAAGTCGACATGAAGTAGGGGAACTACAGCAACCACGATGTACTTTTTCTAGAATTTCCTGCTCTTGCTAACAAGAGCTTACTGTTTAGGCAGAAAAGAGCAAGGGCATTTTGTCTTAGGATAGAGTATCTTGACAATCTTGAAAAATTTTGTTTGTAACCTGTTTTTTCCTACTATCAATCTGGAAGTAGAGGTGTTGAAACAGTTGGTTTGTCAGTGTTCATCCCTGTGGGCTACCCAAAGCAGAGTGTAATGCTAAGCAATGCATACAGATGTACCAGCCGAGTTGGCTTGCTTGGGACCTAGAAGGTACCATTCAACTTGACATTCATCTACAATATCATCCTACTCATCTTAATTAATTAATTTGTCACTAACCAATTAATTTGTCACTATAATAATGGCATTTCTCTTTGCCTGGGATTTTTGCCTTAATGGTCTATCTTGAAAGCTAGAAATATGGAATGGTATGGACAGTTTACTTTGTAGGACAGCCCCCGTTGTAGAAGGATGTGTGACAGTCTCCTATAAACCACTAGCTCAGCACTTCAGACAAGTCTGCAGACTCCAGGTTCAGGCTTTTTGTCCTCCTTCAGGAGCTTGGCAGGCTCTGGGTTCCAGGATAGTTTTAGAGCAAGCTGACAGTCTCTCCCATCACTCCCCAAACACAAATGACTAGGGCAAAAGGCTACTACATCATACCCAAGATTGGCAGCCGTTTTTGAGCTGTGGGTCAAGCAGGGCTTTGCCAATCACACCAACTTGAAGGCAAGGAACAATTCACAAGCAGGAAGCAGTAGCTCATGGTGAACATCTCAAAGGCCCTAGCTCAGGATTTTTCCCTCCAAACTTAACCTGCGTTGAAATGCCATCAACCAAGCCATCCAGTTCAGCAGGACACATTGATGGGACCAGAGATCAGTCCTGAGTACACCTTCAGTTTCTAATTTGGTTGGCTAACTTTTGTCTCCATCACTGCTAAGTGTTAAGAGCCTGGAAGCTCCAACCTATGAAGACCACCAAGGTGACTTCTGTGATCCAAACCAGTACAACTTTGAGAACTAGCATAACCCTGGGACTAAGGCTACACCCTTTCCAGTCAAGTCCATATGAGCAAGGCACCCTCACCCCAGGTCTATCCTGAAGGTGACAGCCTTCTTCCAGTACATGAAGCATAGCTTGCCTTCCACTGGTTTCAGGTACAAGAATCAGAGTTCAGTTGTATGGATTTGGAGAGTAGCTAACATGCTACTAAGCCCCTGACCTATATCCTGAGCCTAAGACTGCATGATGAACACATTCCAAGTGCTTCTCAGTCTCCTTCCACCGCCTGATCAACAAGGACATGTCAGGAGCAAGTGGTAAGGTGCACCTGGCACTAAGAATTGAGTAGATCTATAAGGAAACCCGGTAAGTGTTTTGACATTAGGCATCTTCATCATCAACATGTCATCTTTTACAAGATCAGGACTGAAATGGGATGTAGTCAGGTCATCAGATCTGTCTTGAAACTATTATGGGGGATTCTACCTCTCTTTCAAGGTAGCAGACTACACGATAAGTCAACTTCTGGTAGATGAGGATTGTGACAAGCACTTCACTGTGTTTAAGTCCAACATCAGCAAGCAGAGCCAGCAAGAGGCCTTGGGTGGCCTATGTAAGAAGTGCCACAAGATCAGACAAAGGAAGCCAGAAAACAAAAGGGAGAACAGCTTCTCTTTCTCACAGATACTCTGCAACCACAAGTGAAACCAGAACAGACAGCCAGAAGGTTAAGGGCTGCAAGTAGGACCTGTGGATACTGTACCATTCTGTACTTTATAGGGCCTAATGTTCATCTGGTACATTGTGAACCAGACCCATCATCTGTGTTGAGGCCAGATATTAGCTAACTACAAATCATGCTCATCAACACCAAGAAACAAGTTAGCGTCAAGATACAAGGGCTAGGAACTTCTGGGAAGATGGCGGACTAGTAAGACACAGGAATCTCTTCTCCAGAAAAATAGCTAGAGGACAGGCTGAAATAGCCCTGAAAAAGATATTCTAGGGTTTAGGACAGCAGGTGAAGGCTGCATATCACCCAGAGGAGAGAGGGACAAAAGAGGGAAATCGCCATGACAGACCCTTGAGTTGGAACCAGCAGTGGCTGCTGCTGCCAGCACCCTCCCCCACACTAAAGACTCTTTAGAATTCTCCAGCTTCTGGGCCTGTAACTACAGACAAAGGGGGCTCCAGGGATATACCACCCCTGGAAAGGTGAGAGAGAGGGATAAAGCCTAAGGCTGACTCAGCTTCTGACCTACAAATTTGGTCTGCTGTGCCCCATAAGCCCTTCCAGGCCAGGTGAGACCACATAGTGGTTTGCCCTGGGAGCCAGTGAAGGACTGGAGAAATCCGACCCTGGCAATCTCCCTCTAATCTAGCCTGGACTAATTGTTGAGGACTCCATAGGAAAGGGGACAGAATGACACAGCCTAAGGCTGACTCAGCTTTTGACTCACAAATTTGGTCTGCTGGGTCCCAAGAGTCCTTCCAGGCTGGGTGCAGCTGCACCATTGTTTGCCTTGGAGCCTGCAAGGGTTAAAAATATACAACCCTCCCAATCTCCTTCTCTACTAACAGGGACTGATTGTTGAGGACTCAGAGGGGAGTGGAAATATTTCCTAGCCAGGAAAAGGGAGGGGACTGCCAGAGAAGGCTGTAGAACTGTCTCAGACAAAGTTTGAATTATAAGGCTCCTAGCCTCCAGACAGGAAGTTCTATCACATTGATCTGGTCTGTGTTGCTACAAATACACTTGGACCAGGAATTGAATTGAGAGCTGCCAAATAGCACCATCTCCTGGCAGACCAAGGAAGTGCACAGAAGAAAATTAAAAATAAGTAGGAGAGTCTTTTTCTGGCCTCTATAGCCTCTCTGCCCAAGGCCCTAGGAAGTGACTCTACAGCCAATTACTGGGTCCAGTGCTCAGTTTCGAGCAGCCAGCAGGACAACCTGACAATCCAGGTTGAGCCAAAAATCAAAGAGCTGTGGTAACTCACAGCCTCCTCCCACTAAATCCCTACAAAAGAGAAAGAGATTGAGCATCTGAGTAAACTACATTCTAATTAGATGCCTAAACACCAGCAAAAAATCACGAGCCATACTAAGAAAATAGAAGACATGGCCCAAGAAGGAATACATTAAAGTCCAAGAGATGCAGAATTTGAGAGAACTAATCAGCAAGATGAGCACAAATTTCCAAAATCAAATTAATGAGTTGAAAGACAATATAGTTAAAGAGATAAATGACATCAAGAAGACACTGAGCGAACGCAAAGAAGAATTTGAAATCCTGAACAGAAAAGTAACAGAACTCATGGGAATGAAAGACAATAGGTGAGATCAAAAACACATTTGAGGCATACAACAGAAGACTCGAAACAATAGAAAGAATGAATAAGTGATACCAAAGACAGAACAGCTAAAATTGAAGAGAGAAAAGAACAGAGAGAAAAGAATGGAAAAAATTGAGCATGGGCTCAGAGAGTTGGATGGCAACACAAAACGTAACAACATACATGTCATGGGAGTTCCAGAAGAAGATACAAGGGCTAAATGCCTTGAGTGTTGGAGCTGTGGCAGATGACCACCAATGTCAGGAACAAGCATGCCCCAAAGCCTGAGTTTCCAGTCAATGCCAACATTGCCCAGGCCTACTTAGCCATTGCTGAGGCTCAATTGTCCTGGACTACCACCACCATCTTTGCTCTTCCCACTCCTTGCTGCCAGACCACCACAAGTTTCCAGCCCTGATCATGGGTGCCACACCAACTACCTACAACCCTGTAGACCTAGTATGCCAAGTATGCCAATGCTGTGGCAGCTGATAGTATATCATCTAATTGGGCTTGCCCTTCACCAACTCCTAGACCAAAGCAAAAGGCAGGTATGGAAAAATAGCTAGAGGACAGGATGAAATGGCCTCGAAAAGGATCTTTTAGGGTTTTGAACACTAGGCGAAGGCTGGACACTGACCAGAGGAGAGAGGGACAAAGGAGGGGAATCATGACAATGGAACTGTGAGTTGAAACCAGTGGCAGCTGCTGGTGCTGGCACGATCCCCCACACTAAAGACGCTTTAGAAAACTCAGGACTCTGGGCCTGCTCTATAGACATAGGGGGTTCCAGGGACCCACCACACCCAGAAAGGTGAGAGAGGGACACAGCTTAAGGGCGACTCAGCTTCTGACCCACAAATTCGGTCTGCTGTGTCCCAGGAGCCCTTCCAGGCCGGGCGGGACCACACCATAGTTTGCCATGGGAGCTGGCACAAGACTGGAGGAATCTGTTACTGTCAATCTCCCTCTCTTCTAGCCAGGACTGGTTGTTGAGGACGCACCTACCCGGAGAAGGTGACAGAGAGGGACACAGTCTAAGGCTGACTCAGGTTTTGACCCACAAATTTGGTCTGTGTTGCAGGAGCCCTACCAGGCCAGGTGGGGCTGCCCCATTGTTTGCCTTGGGAGCCAGCAAGGGGCTAATGATATATGACCCTCCTAATCTCCTTCTCTACTAACCAGGACTGATTGTTGAGGACTCAGAGGGGAGTGGAAATATTTCCTAGCTGGGAAAAGGGAGGGAATTATAAGAGTTTAGAGAACTGTCTCAGAAAGTTGAAATTACAAGGCTCTTAACTTCCAGACAGGAAGTTCTAGCACATTGATCTGGTCTGTGTTGCAACACACTCAGACCCGGCAATGAACTGAGAGAGCTGCCAAAGAGCGCCATCTACTGGCAAACAAAGGAAGTGCATGTGATAAAATAAAAAATAAGGAGGCTTTTCCCAGCCTTTATAGCCTCCCTCACCACCCAAGGAAGTGGGTCTGCAACCAATTACTGGGTCCAGAGCCCAGTTTTGAGCAACTAGCAGGGACAATCCTAATGATCCAGTTCGGACCAAGAATCAAAGAGCAGCAATAACAACCTCCCACCACTAAATCCCTACAAAAGAGAAAGAAATTGAACATCTGAGTAAACTACCATCCTAATCAGATATAGACATCTGTAAAAAATTATGAGCCATATTAAGAAAATGGAAGACATGACCTAAGGAAAGGAATATATCAAAGCCCCAGATGAGACGCAGGATTTGAGAGAACTAATTAGCAAGATGCACACAAATTTCCAAAGTCAAATTAATGAGTTGAAAGATAAAATGGCTAAAGAGATAAACAACATCAGAAAGACATTGAACAAGCACAAAGAAGATTTTGAAACACTGAACAGGAAAGTAAGAGCTCATGGGAATGAAAGACACAATAGTTGACATAAAAAACATTAGAGACATACAACAGCAGTATCAAAGTGATAGAAGGATACATGACACCGAAGACAGAACAGCTGAAATTGGAGAGAAAACAGAAAATAGAAAAAATTGAGCAGGGGCTCAGAGTTTAATAACATGAAATGCAACAACATATGTGTCACGAGAGTTCCAGAAGAAGAAGAGAAGGGAAAAGTGACAGAAAGTATTTGAGGAAATAGCAGAAAACTTTCCAACTCTCATGAAATAAATGAACTTACATGTCCAAGAAGCACACCGTACCCTAATCAGAATAAATCTGATTAAATAAATATATGATTTAAATAAATCTGATTTATTAAATAAAGAAAATTCTCAGAGCAGCAAGGGAGAAGCAAACCATCACATACAAGGGATACCAAGTAAGATTTAACATGGATTTCTAAGCAGAAACCATGGAGGCGAGAAGACAGTGGTATGAGACAATTAGGATACTGAAAGAAGAACTGCCAGTCAAGAATTCTTCATACAGCAAAACTGTCCTTCAAATATGAAGGTAAGTATAAAACATTCACAAACAAACAAACAAACAAACTAAGAGTTCATAAAAAAGAATCCACCTTTGAGGGAAATATTAAAGGAAGCCTTAGAACCTAAAAGAAAAAGACAGGAGATGAGGCCTGGAGGAGAGTATAGAAGAACAGAAAGGATGACCAAAAGAGTAAAGAGACAGACAAAAATATGATATGACATGAAAACCAAAAAATAAAATGGTGAAAGTAATGCATTTGCAGTAATATCATTGAACGTGAATGGATTAAACTCCCCAATCAAAAGATACAGGCTGACAGAATAGATAAATGAGCCATCCATATTCTGCTTACAAGTAACTCACCTTAGACCCAGGGATACAAACCCTCTGAAAGTGAAAAGTTGGAAAAAGATACTCCCCGCAAATAGTAACCAAAAAAGAGCAGGGATAGCTATACTAATATCAGACAAAACAGACTTTAAATGCAAAAAAGTTGATACACAAGACCATTATACATTAATAAAAGGGAAAATCCACAGGGAAGATATAACAATCATAAATATCTATGCACTTAACAAGGGAGCCCCAAAATAAATGGGAAACTCTGGCAAAACTGAAGGGAGAAAGACATCTCTACAATAACTGTTGGAGACTAACACCCCGCTCATCATTAGCTAGAATAACTAGACAGAAGATCAACAAGGAAACAGAACTTGAACAATATGATAAATGAGTTAGACCTAACAGACATACAGAACGCTGCATCCAAACTCAGCAGGTTATACATTCTTCTCGACTGCCCACGGATCTTTCTCCAGGATAGACCACGTTAGGGCACAATGCAGCTCAATATAAAAAGATTGAAATTATACAAAGCACCTTCTCAGGTCATAATGGAATGAAACTAGAAATCAATAGACAGGAAAGAGGTAAATTTGCAAGTGTGTGGAGGCTAAACAATACACTCCTAAGTAATCAGTGGATCAAAGAAAAAATTGCAAGGAAATCAGTAAATATATAGAGACAAATGAAAATGAGAACACAACTTATCAAGACTTATGGGATACAGGGAAGGCAGTCTTGAGGGGGAAATTTATAGCCCTAAATGCCTATATTAAGAAGGAAGAGCTAAACTCAAAGATTTAACTGAACAACTAGAGAAACTAGAAAAAGAACAGCAAATCAATCCCAAAGCAAGCAGAAGAACTGAAATAAAGATTAGAACAGAAATAAATGAAATTGAGAACAAAAAAATAGAGAAAAAACAAAACCAAAAGTTGGTTCTTTAAGATAAATAAAATTGACAACCCCCTAACTAGACTAACAAATTAAAAAAGAGAAAGATGCAAATACATACAATCAGAAATGAAAGGGGGTGGGGTGGGGATTTACAACTGACCCCATAGAAATAAAAAGTTCATAAGATGATATTATGAGAAACTATATGCCAACAAACTAGACAACCTAGATGAAATGGACAAATTCCTATAAATGTACAACCAACCTACACTGATGCTACAAGAAATACAAGAACTTAAACCAATCACATTTAAAGAGATTGAATCTGTCATCAAAAATCTCCCAAAGAAGTCCAGGACCAGATGGCTTCACAGGTAAATTCTATCAAGCATTTTGAAAAGAACACCAGTCCTGTTTAAATTCTTCCAAAAAAGTTGAAGAGGGAAAACACCAAACACATTTTATGAAGGCAACATCACCCTAGTACCAAAACTAGATAAAAATACAAGAAAAGAAAATTACAGACCAATGTCTCTAATGAAAAAAGATATAAAATTTCTCAACAAAATACTTGCAAATAGAATCCAACAGCATACCAAAGACTTATGCATCATGACCAAGTGGGATTTATTCCTGGTATGCAAGGCTGGTTCAACATAAGGAAAAAAAAAAAAATCAATGTAATATACCACATTAACAAATTAAGATGATCTCAATTGACACAGAAAAGATATTTGACAAAATCCAACACTCTTTGATTAAAAAAAACACTTCAAAAGAGGATTAGAAGGAAAATTCCTCAATATGATAAAAGGCATATATGAGAAACCCATAGCCAACATTGTACTCAATGGGGAAAAGTTTAAAGCTTTCCCTCTAAGATTGGGAATGAGACAAGGATGCCCACTGTCACATTATTCAATATTGTACTAGAAGTTCTAGCTAGGGCAGTCAGACAAAAACTTAAAGGCATACAAATAGGAAAAGAGGAAGTAGAACTCTCACTATTTGAGGATGACATGACCCTGTATTTAGAAAGTTCTGAAGTATCCACAACAAAGCTACTTGAGCTAATGAGTTCAGCAAAGTGGCAGGATACAAGATCAACACACAAAAATCAGTAATGTTTTTGTACACTAATAATGAACAATCTGAGGAGGAAATCAGGTGAAAAACTCCATTTCCAACAACAACAAAGAGACTCAAATACCTAGGAATTAATTTAACCAAAGTATTACAGGATCTATATGCAGAAAACTACAAAACAGTGCTAAAAGAAATCAGTGAAGACCTAAACAAATGGAAAGACATTCCATGTTCATGGATTGGAAGACTAAATATCATGAAGATGTCAGTCTTACACAAACTGATGTATAGATTCAATGCGATACCAATCAAAATTCCAACAGCCTACTTTACAGAATTAGAAAAGGCAATTAACAAATTCACTTGGAAGGGAAAATGCACCCGAATAGCCAAAAGCATTCTAAAGAAGAGTGACATGGGAGGACTTTCACTGCCTGACCTGGAAACATATTACAAAGCTACAGTGGCCAAAACAGCATGGTATTGGCATAAAGATAGACACATCAATCAATGGAATAGAATTGAGAATCCAGAAATAAGTACTCCCCTATAGGGTCAACTTGTTTGACAAACTTACCAAGTCCATGTTACTGGGAAAAAAACATCTCTTTAACAAATCGTGCTGGGAGAACTGGATATCTATAACCAAAAGAATGAAAGAGGACCCCTATCTCACTCCCTATACAAGAATAAACTAAAAATGGATCAAAGGCCTAAATATAAAAGCCAGGACCATAAAACTACTAGAAGAAAATGTAGGGAAACATCTTCAAGACCTTGTAGGTGGTAGTTTCATGGACATTAACCCAAAGCACACGCAACAAAAGGAAAAATAGATAAATGGAACCTCCTCAAAATTAAAGACTTTTACACCTCACAGGACTTTGTCAAAAGGGTGAAAAGGCAGCCGACTCAATGGGAGAAAATATTTGGAAATCACATGTCCAATAAGGGTTTAATATCCAGGATATATAGAGGTATTACAACTCAATAAAAAGACAAATGACCCAATTTTTAAAAAAATGGGCAAAAGTCTTGAATAGACATTTGTCCTAAGAAGAAATAAATGGCAAAAAGACATGAAAAAGTGTTCAACATCACTAACGATTAGGGAAATGCAAATCTAAACTACAATGAGATCATTTCACACCTATCATAATGGCCACTATTAAAAAGACAGAACTACAAGTGTTGGAGAGGATATGGAGAGATAGGAACACTTCTTCACTGTTGGTGTGAATGCAGAATGGTACAGCCACTGTGGAGGACTGTTCGGCAGTTCCTAAAGAAGTTATTCAACTTCTTGCCACGTGACCCTGCAATACCACTACTGAGTATATACCCAGAAGAACTGAGAGCAGTGACATGAATAGACATCTGCACACCTATATTCATAGCAGTATTATTCACAATTGCCAAAAGTTGGAAACAACCCAGGTGTCTATCAACCGATGAATGGATAAACTGGTATATTCACATGATGGAATATTATGCAGCTGTAAGAAGAAATGAAGTTGTAAAGCATATGACAACATGGCTGACCCTGGAGGACATTATGTTGAGTGAAGCAAGCCAGACTCAAATGGATAAATACTGTATGATTGTGTTACTATGAACCAAATACGTTGTGTAACGTATGATTAAAAAAATAGGTATCTAGTACATTTAATTGAGAAATGGATGTTTTTATCAATGGTATTTTGTTTTATTTTTAAATTATTGTTTATATTTTCAATATTAAGTGTACAAAAAACTTTTTTAAAAAAGGCAGGTATGACACAAGTGGCAGAGGCTTCTGTGGTGACCATGAGTATGCATCTCTCAGATCTGACTGCAGGGAGTACAGCCAACCATTGTCCCCAGCCCTTGTGCTCTCAAATCCATCACTGAGTTTGTGTTGAGGTCAGCTTTCTTGCAGGATACTCCCAGGGAATGACTGAACACAACAGGGATACAAAGGTGGGTCTCTTCCTGGGAGATGTGGGACTCCTGTGACAAGTGGTTTTGGCTTGAGGACTCCTGAAGCATTGCTGGCTAACATACTTGTATCAAACTTCCCTTCCTTCTTCCTCCTCCTTCTTAACTCAGAGTCAGAACTACATTGCAGTCTAATGCCTCTCCCAGCTTCTTCTGTCATCTCCCAATTTTTTTGTTGGTTTTTTTTTTTTTTCTTTCCTGTAATGTTCTTCCATTTTAATCCAGCCTTGGCATAGTCTTCTTGGAGAACCTGGCCTGGCATACCTGCTAAGTTTATAGAATTTACTAAGTATCACACACTGAAGGAAGAAGTGACCTTACAAGAGCTCTCAAAAAAAGAAAACTTCATGATATGCTTTGAGGTGAGGATAACTGAAACTAAAAGATATTACAAGAAATTAGAACTATAGGCCACCATTCCTCATGAACAGATATTGCAAAAGTGCTTAAACATTTAACAAATAAAATCCAGCGAGTACATGAAGAAAAATACATCATGACCATGTGAAGTTTATTCCAGGAATACCAGCTTAATATAAAGATTTACCATATTAAGAGAATATGAGAGAAACGATATGATCAGCTCAATAGATACAAGAGAAGTATGACAAAGTTGAATGTCCTTTCATTATAACTCAAAGTGAATAGAAGAAAACTCATCCTGATATGGTTAAAAACCTACAGTTAACATCATCCTTGATTATGGAATATCAAACATTTCCCCCTAAAATTAGAAGGCATGAATCTCACCACTTCTATCCAACATCATACTAGATGTCATAGCCAGTGCAGGGAGGAAAGAAATAAGTTTATATGTAGTTTACATATCCACATGAGTGATTTTTTACCCTATGGAATTGGCAGGCAGATGCCAGTGTGGTAGACTTGAGTTCGAAGACCCTGTTAAGTTCCTGCTCCAGCAGAATAAGAGGAAGGAATGCAGTTGGAAGTTTCCACGGCCCTTCACTGAACTTCCCACCCAAGTGCTTGAGCCCAGGGTGCTTCACAATCGCAATGCCATTCTACAAGCACCCAGGAATACCTCAGGCCCCCTAGCAGGTGCCAAAGAAAGAAGTATGGCCCTCACATGACCATGGGCATTGACCAGTTGGGAAGGGATATTTTATACTGTGGCAGCCCTTCAGAGTCTCCTAGTCACACTGCCTGTGGATAAGCAAGGCTTAGAAGATGTGGGGGGAGCTTGCAGCAGAAAGTGAGGTGGTGAGAGCCAGGGGATGTAGTGATTGGGTCTTCCAGTCTTAACCCTCTGGCCCCTCTTTACCCTGCTTGGGCCAGCCCTACTCATAGATTGGGGGGACCAGTGAAGCAAAGCAGGGTATTCCCACCCTGGCTACTGGCACAGGGCTCCATCATCCTTCCAGAACAGTGAGCAAGGGCTCTAGGAAAGGCCACATTGGAACTCCTGGGACCTTGGCTATTTCTCCCCCTCACCTCCCTAAATTGTCATTTCCCTACGTTGCAAGTTCAGTAAGACTATGAGGAATAAATCTTCTACCACAATTCTAAGCCAAAGAAAGCATTTAGATGTGGCCATAAGAACAGAACTGGGGAAACCCTAGGGCTCATAGCCTCTCCCTTCCTCTGATAATAGACTAGGGGGTTGGCTCCACCAAGACTTAAGAGACTTCTTCAACCAAAGAAGAGATCCCCAACCTTAGACACTGGCCCTCAGTCCTTCAATTTCCTACATTGTTTCAGCAGGTCCCCCCACTCCTGGTGCAGACAGGGTGAGCTGTCTAGTTTCTACATATTTAGAGATCTTTATACACACTTCCATTAAGTAGAAAGGTAGAAATTGGGCACATACTAATGGTGTTGACCTCATTAATCACTCCCTTTAGTAAGGCTGACCTGTCTCCTAGTTCACAATTTTGGTGAATTTGCTTGTCTCCACTTATACTAAAACTGAAGTTCTTAGTTTAATACATCCAGTTGTAATGTATTCTCTAATAAGTTAGATATCTTCTGTGAGTAATTTACATATTGTTCATGGTTGAGAATGTTTTCTTATTCAATGCCCCTACCGTAGTAAAGATCACACAAGAGTAACAAGGGTAAAACCTGGAGGGGACTTAAATTCAAATGTTTGACTAAGATACTTTAGAAGCATCTACTACAACTTTATAATGTCTGTAGTTACAATAGGTAGCTTTGTGGATGCTCAGAACATGATTGTGGTGAGATTCTCTACTTCCTGTCCCAGATCTGCCTCCAGTGAGAGTTCAACAGCTCTCAGGCTAATACCTGAGTAACCATCTACCAATGGAATACAAAAATCCATTAAATAGATGCTCTTGCAAGCCGAACGTCCAGCTGACAATGCTGCAAGGCATCTAATACTTCACAGGAGGCTTCAGTGGAATAAAGCTCCTAATGTCCAAGGCAGAAGCCTTGATAATGCCTGCCATCCTCATTTTTCCAGCTCCCTTACTCCTGTTCTTTGCAACTAATTCCCAATAGACCACCTGTACTGAAGTCTTTGTCTGAGGCTCTGGTTTCAAGGAAACCAATCTGAGACAGTAGCAGAAGAGAACTTAGAAAGCAGACTCTCAAATACAGAACTAAAATGCTAGCCAGTCCAATAGCAACAGGTCCTCAAATACTGGTGATAAGTGGGTTGGTGATAACTCCCAGCTTGCTGTATCATAATTACAAAGACTCACTGTGGTGTATTTGAACGAGGCACAGATTGAAGGGGAAACATTTGGGCTATGCAGTAGTTCTGGCACTTGAACAATAGAGGGACAACGGTAATTATGAGTTTTGTGGAGTTGGCAGGCAAATGCCAACTGCTTTGGAAGTCTCAAAGAAAGAAGATAAACTCAGAACAGCCAGCTCTTGACTCAGTGCATACAGTGATAGCTCAGCAACTCAGGCCTAGAGACTGTCATGTCCTACAGCTGAAGGGCTCTAACTAGATCCCAATTTTAGAGTGGTAAAGCTTCAAGATACCAAAGGCATAGTAACTGGCAAGTCTCCCAAGGATTCATGGAGTAGGACCCTAAGACTGGGATTAGGATTCTCATGGGTAATTGGGCCCAAGAATATTGAATCCTGAGATTTCCCTGACACCTCCAGGATGGCAGAAGCAGACTCCTGTCCTCTGCAAGAAGAAAGCCATCACCTACTGCCTAAAGGCTATACTAAAGCCTCACTTAAAGTAGAAAACTTACAAGATGGTGCTTGTCATCAACATTTTTCTAATTGTGTCCAGGAAAATAGAGCCAGCTCTCAGCTGTGAATCCTTACAACCTCACAAAAGACTTTGCTGGCCCCTGCATAATCGCCCAAGTTCTGCAGCAGACACATGTCCAAACTTTAGAGTGTACTTCTGATGCTAGCCCATGTGCCTGGGTGGACTACTGACCCCATGCTGAACTCTTTCCCAAGATAGTACAATACTGCTAATCCATAGAGTGTACTATACTCATGACTGCACAACTGTCCTGGTTTTGGGAAAGGCTGCATAACTACCTGACCTGCTTCCATAAACCCTTTGCCAGATCCCCCTCATACTGACCTTGGTAATTTTCCTGTTCCCAATTCTCCTCCTCTTGTGTCCCTTAAAAATCCTAGCTAGCCTGCTAATCAGAATTGATGACAGCTGTTGTTGGTTTCTCTTCTCCGCTGCTGCAGCAGCCTGAGTGAAGTCTAGACAGTTTAACTACAGCCCAGTTTTGTTCTTTGACATAGCATAGCCTGAACAGGAAAATAAAACTGCCTTAGGAAGAAATAATTTATTCAATGACAGATCTGTAGGACTTAACTCATACCAACAGGAACTGGGAAGTAGATCTTAAGGGTATCAGAAAGGAGGCGGGGACTTCCCAGAAGATGGAAGACTAGTAAGACACAGGAATCTCTTCTCCAGAAAAATAGCTAGAGGACAGGCTGAAACAGCCCCGAAAAAGATCTTCTAGGGTTTAGGACAGCAGGTGAAGGCTGCACACGACACCCAGAGGAGAGAGGACAAAAGAGGGAAATCCTGAGAACAGAACCGTGAGTTGGAACCAGCAGTGGCTGCTGCTGCTGGCACCCTTCCCCATACTAAAGACTCTTTAGAATTCTCAGGCCTCTGGGTCTGTGACTACAGACACAAAGGGGCTCCAGGGATCTACCACCCCAGGAAAGGTGAGAGAAAGGGACACTGTCTAAGGCTGACTCAGCTTCTGACCCACAAATTTGGTCTGCTGTGCCCCACGAGCCCTTCCAGGCCAGGTGAGACCACACAGTGGTTTGCCCTGGGAGCCCGCGAAGGACTGGAGAAATCCGACCCTGGCAGTCTTCTTCTCTTCTAGCCTAGACTAATTGTTGGGGACTCCACAGGAAAGGGGAGGGAGAGGGACACAGCCTAAGGCTGACTCAGCTTTTGACACAAATTTGGTCTGCTGGGTCCCAAGAGCCCTTCCAGGCTGGGTGTGGCTGCACCATTGTTTGCCTTGGAGCCTGCAAGGGGTTAAAAATATACAACCCTCCCAATCTCCTTCTCTACTAACAGTGACTGATTGTTGAGGACTCAGAGGGGAGTGGAAATATTTCCTAGCTGGGAAAAGGGAGGGAGCTGCCAGAGAAGACTGGAGAACTGTCTCAGAAAGTTTGAATTACAAGGTTCTTAGCCTCCAGACAGGAAGCTCTATCACATTGATCTGGTCTGTGTTGCAACAAATACACTCAGACCAGGCATTGAATTGAGAGCTGCCAAAGAGTGCAATCTCCTGGCAGACCAAGGAAGTGCACACAAGAAAATTAAAAATAAGTAGGAGAGGCTTTTTCTGGCCTCTGCTCTACAACCAATTACTGGGTCCAGTACCCAGTTTTGAGCAACCAGCAGGACAATCCTAACAATCCAGGTCGAGCCAAAAATCAAAGAGCTGTGGTAACTCACAGCCTCCTGCCACTAAATTCCTATAAAAGAGAAAGATTAAGCATCTAAGTAAACTACATCCTAACAAGATGTCTAAACACCAGAAAGGAGGCGGTTGAATATAAGGCTGGATAAGGGAAAATTTGAATGGCAGTCTCCCATGAGTCAGGATTTAACATCCTGGAAATAACACCTGAAACTGGTCTTATCATACTGCTGGGGTCTTTCCTTAAAGCTTGAAAATTGTAATGACCTCCAGTAGAGGTAGAAATTCCAGAATCATGAAAGTATAGAGGTAAGGCTCAGATGCTCAGTGGGGTGGGAATAGTCTTACATAAGTTGCATTCTTACAGAGAAGCCACCAGCTGACCATGTTCTCTGGATGGCCTCAGCACACACACCCCTCACAATTACATTTGAGGGGAATACTGGTATCATTTATAAGCTCGGTGCTGGCTGTCCTCTGTAGGCCAGGATTGATGATAGGACATTCTACCATGAAACAGACCTCCTTGGAAGAAGTATAGTTGAGGGATGATAGAGACTTTAGCAACAGCCATTAGAGGCAGGGTGAATGTAATTATAACAGGCAACAAGTCTGGTATAGCCACCACTATCCTGACTATCAGGGACTTGTGACCATGGCTAATACCCCATCATGTCCCTAGGGGTTGAGGAAGATGGGTGGGCCAAATGGAGTGTTTGACTTATAAACTGGGGAAAAAAGTCAAGAGCCGGTGAGAAGGCTAATGTCAGCCACAGCATGATCTCTTACCCAGTTTTCAGATCTAGGCCAGTCCTCAGACCTAGAATCCATTGCTTAAAGGTAGGAAACTGAATCCCATTGAGGAATGACTCTGGAATACCACTAGAGTAAATACAGTACGTATATCTCCAATCCTTCCCCAAATGATTCTGTGGCCATTTGCCAGAATTGTATATTGGGAACCCACAAAAGCCTACTGATTTAGTCTGAACTGAAACTGATACCAAGAGACTCAAAATGCCATTATGGTCCCTCAGAGCAGGGCCTTATACCTGCCAAATAAGAGCTTTAAGTCAAGGTTATCTCAATGAATTCAGCAAGCCCAATGGACCCAAAGATGTGAACCCCCACCACCCCCAGGAAGTGTTATTTTCCAGACCCTGAGTTCATAATTAGGACAAATAGACTTAGAATCTGGCAGAACTTTCCATTGGTTCCTTGACCTGGGTTGTAGGGCATAGGGAGGAACAATTTCAGGGACTTAGTCCTACCTAGGATATTGGCTCAAAATAACTGAATTCTGGGATGGAATTGCAGAGAAATGGTACCACAGACTTAAGATGGGGACCACTACCACTGCATCCTTTATCACATTTATGGCCTGTTGAACACAATGCATTGCAGCAAATGATAAAGGTTATGTAGTTTCCCATGTGATATTCAGTTGCTGCTGCTTTGCTTGTGATCTTTGACAATATCAATGCAGCTTCTTGTATTTGATATGCTTTATGAATCAGGAAAATGTTCTTTTTCTATCCCTATTGAGATTAATAAAAATAGTTTATACTTACATGGGAAGGACAGCAGTAGGTCTCCCAGCTTTGTTGAAGTCTGTTAACTCCTGCTCTTACTCTATAGACCATAGGGATTTTAGTCATTGACATACAACACACCATACTAATCTTCTATATTGATGTCATGCTAATTGGACCTCATGAAAGGAGTGTCAAGGTCTCTGGATGTCCTAGAAAGACATGCATATCAGATGTTGGGAAACATACCCTACAAAGAAAAATGGTGTTTCCACACTAGTGAGGATTTCAGATTCCAGCCATTTGATGCATGCCAGGACATCCCCAAAGTAAAGGAAAAATTAGTATTTGTATCCCCTACTACTAATGAAAAGGAACACAACTTGGTGGGCTTCATTGGATAAAGGCTGCATATACCACATTTGGAAATATTGCTTCAATACATTTACCAGCTGATGAAGACTTCCACTTTCAAAAAATGAGCCCAGAGAAAGTTCTGTAGGAGATCCAGACTATCATGCCAGCTGCTCTGCTACTTTGTCTATATAACCCAGATGATCCAGTTTCCAGAATCAGAAAGGACTTCTGGTAAGATGACAGACTAGAAAGACACGGGACTCTCCACAGCAAAAGAGCTAGAGGACAGGCTGAAACAGCCTGGAAAAAAGTCTTCTAGGGTTTAGGACATCAGGCAAAAGCTGGACACTGACGAGAAGAGAGAGGAACAAAGGAGAGGGAACTGAGACAACAGAACCGTGAGTTGAAACCAGCAGCTGCTGGTGTCAGCACCCTCCCCCACACTAAAGGCACTTTAGAATTCTCAGGCCTCTGGGCCTGCAGCTACAGACAAAAAGGGGTCCAGGAATCCTCACCCCAGGAAAGGTGAGAGAAGGACACAGCCTAAGGCTGACTCAGCTTTTGACTCACAAATTGGGTCTGCTCTGTCCCAGGAGCCCTTCCAGGTCAGGTGTGGCCATACCATTGTTTACCTTGGGAACCAAAGATATACAACCTTCCCAACCTCCTCTACCTACTAACCAGGACTGATTGTTGAGGACTCAGAGGGCAGTGGAAATATGGGCTGCCAGAGGAGGCTGAAGAATTGTCTCTGAGAAAGCTTGAATTACAAGGTTCTTAGCCTCCAGACAGGAAGCTCTATCACATTGATCCTGTCTGTGTTGCAACAAATACATTCCGACCAGGCATTGAACTGAAAGGGCTGCCAAAGTGCACTGTCTGCTGGCAGACCAAGGAAGTACATGTGAGAAAATAAATAAGTAGGAGAGGTTTTTCTGGCCTTTATAGCCACCCTCCTCAAGGCCCTAGGAAGTGCATCTGCAACCAATCACTGGATCGAGAGCCCAGTTTCTAGCAACTAGCAGGGACAATCCTAACAACCCAGGCCAAGCCAAGAATCAAAATAGCAGTGATAACACACAGCCTCCCACCACTAAATCCCTACAAAAGAGAAATTGAGCACCTGAGTAAACTAAATCATCCTAATCAGATGCCTAGACATCAGCAAAGAAATTACAAGCCATACTAAGAAAATGGAAGACATGGCCCAAGAAAAGGAATATATCGAAGCACCAGAAGAGATGCAGGATTTCAGATAGTGAGATGCACACAAATTTCCAAAATCAAATTAATGAGTTGAAAGAATATGACTAAAGAGATAAATGACATCAAGAAGACATTGATCGAGCACGAAAAGGAATTTGAAATCCTGCACAGAAAGGTAACAGAGCTCATGGGAATGAAAGACACAATAGGTGAGATCAAAAACAGAGGAATACAACAGCAGAGTCAAAATGATGGAAGAATGAATGAGCGATACTGAAGACAGAACAGCTGAAATTGAAAAGAGAAAAGAACAGAGAAAATGGAAAAAATGAGCAGGGACTCAGTTTAATAACATGAAACACAACAACATACATGTCATGGGAGTTCCAGAAGAAGGGAAAAGGGGCAGATAAAGTATTTGAGGAAATAGCTGAAGATTTCCCAACTCATGAAAGAAATGAACTTACATGTCCAAGAAGCACACAGTTCCCCAATCAGAATAAATCTGAATATACCTGCTCCAAGACACATTCTACTCAGAATGTCAAATGGCAAAGATAAAGAGAAAATTCTCAGAGCAGCAAGGGAGAAGCAAACCATCACATACAAGGGATGCCCAGTAAGACAGCACAGATTTCTCTCCAGAAACCATGGAGGTGAGAAGACAGTGGTATGATACAATTAGGACAAAGTTTCTAGACACATATTTGGCAGGAGATGATAGGGAATGTCTAGGAAGTTGTGGAGAGCTTTAGAGTTTTTCTGGAAGTCATACTATCTGAAGCATAGAACTAGTCAGTCATAAAACAGCTCCTGGCATATTTCTGGGACCTAGTAGAAACTGAGGACCTGATTTGGGGACATTTAGTGCCTACACAGCTGGAGCCAGCACCATGAGCTAGGTTTGCACAGACCCAACAAATCATAGGGATTGGGTGGGCACAATAGCAATCATCCAAAAAATGGAAATGGTACATTCAAGAGGGAATCTGAGGTCTTGTAGATATGACCTACACACCAGGCAGCCCAGGCCCCACATTACCTGCTTTCCCTCAGTTTGTACCTATTACACCATTGTGATCAGTTTCCTACAATCAACCAGAAGGGAAAAGACATCTCTGGTCCACAGATGTCAGCTTAACAAAAGTGCTAGTAGAATGTCAACTATTACAGCCCCACTATAGAGAATAGCTCTGAGTAACAGTCATAAGGGGAAATCCTCCTAGTGGACATGCTTTCAAGGAGACTATCTAGTCTACTCTGCATCAAGAGGGAAGTGACCTGATGAAGACATTCAGTGGCTTCTAGGCAAGTGGCTTTGCTGGTTGGTCAGGTGCCTCGAAAACAAGATTGGAAGAACAAATACAAAGAGGTCTCATTAAAGAGCATGAGATTGGACCTACACAAGGGGTCATGGAAGGTGATCTGTATTTCATGTCAGTGCTCAGAAGTCATATAAAGAGATACCTAACAAGATGAACAGGATTGACTTGTCCTTTTGTGTTTGACCAGCCTGTCCTTGGCCACACTAGTGCCTCCTCCAGTGACCCATGAATGAAGTATGGATGGCAGCAGGAATGGAGGCTATGCATGAGCTCCCTCTCAACAAGCCTTATCTAGTTATTGCCACTGCTGAATATCTAACCTGTAAGTGGCACAGACTTGCATCTTGAGAGCAATAGTGGCTTTCTCTACATAGTGCCATTCCTAAAGGAGATTGACCAGCCACTTGGCAGCAAGTTGAATACTGGATCAGTTCTACATTGGAGAGGGCAGTGATTCATACTTACTGGAAATATGCATTCTGGATATGGGCTTGCCTCCCTTGCACTCAGTGGCTTGGCAAGTAGTATCACCTGAAGGTTCACCAGCTGTCATTCACCAGCTATCATTTACTGAAGGATCATTTACTGGGCATGTCTCAAATGAATCTATTCTATAGTGAATAGGTAAATAATAGGCACATGATTAAGGGAGCTACTGGTCCTACCATAGGTTGTCACCTGGAAGTTGCAAACCTGATAGAATGTAAGAATGACCTTTTAAAGGTACAGCTAAGGCACTACTTTGGACATGAAGTCCTGCAATACTGAGGCACTGTTCTTCAGAATGAGATATATAAGTCACTGGCTATTATGTGAGGCTCTGTCCCAAAGAGCTAGAGTCTGGTCTGGGAAGCAAATGGTAGAAGTAGTTTTCTTTCTATCATCCTAGACCCACTTGAATTTAACATTATACTTTTAGGCTCTACTAGACTTGAGGTTCTGATTCCCCAAGAGGGCAAGTAGAAGATGCAAGCCTCTACCAGGAGACACAGTAAAGGGTTTACTAAATCTGAACTCATGTCAGTAGACCAGGAGGAAAAAGATGAAGTTAATACACTGGCAGGAGTAACTGACCTCTATTATGAGGAGATAAGGTTGCTGCTATGTAACGGGAATAGATAAGTGTATTGAGAACAGAGGCTTTACTGGTATGCTTCTTTGTGCTCCCATAATTTGGATAACTGAATAGGCAATGGTTTATCAACCATGGAATGAAAAAGACTTAACCAGGCACTCAATTCCTTTGGAATGGTGGTCCTGGGCTATCCCAATAGTAAAGAAATCCAGACCAGCAAAAGTGCAGTCAGGTGATGGTAGAGGAAGGAGATAAGCACCAATTATCACCTCAGGACAATCTTCAGCAACTGGAACTGTAGCTATCTCACTAATCCTCCTGTTAAAGTTAGGCAGCTCTGCTTCTCTCAGGATACCAGACTCAAGGAAATAAGTGACAGCAGTCAGATTACTATAGTAACATGTGATTCTGAGGACTAATGTCAGAAACAAATTTAAATAAAGTCTAAATTTGTTTTCATGGCCACCTTTCAAAAGTTAAGAGTCACAATTACAGCCTCATAGTAGGTCTGTTTCATTACAAATCACTATATATGGAAACAAGAATGAGGAAAAAGTGCAAAACATATGTAATTTGTGACCTATTTTCAGTCAAGTTATTCACAATTAGGCCTGTGACATTCTCTGAGAGCTACCACCATGGTTTGACAACAAGATTGTGATTGAATTAGGCTTTGTTTTGCTATTGAAGTCATACTTTATATAAGCTTTCCCATATGTTTTGCTTCAGATGATTGCCAAGAAGTGGAATTGTTGGTTCAAAGGATTCAAGAAATTCATAGTCCTTGTCACAGCATGTCATCTCTAGACATCTGGCCCTTTTATGCCTTTGATCATGAAGTTAGCACTTACTGTGCCCTCATCAGTATTAATCTGCCATTAATTGGTGGTAAAATAGTCACTAAAAAGATCTTTTCCCCCATACTTGTATGAGGAGAGTCAAACCAGGTAAATACTAAGAACCCAGTAGACAAATGGGCCCATGATAGACTCCAAATCAAAGTAGACCCCAAATCAAGGTAGGGTCAGCAAATAAGATGTGGCGGTCATCTTCGGAAGTCTGAAAAATGTTTTAAGAAGCTCAGATCAAGTAACTTGCTAAGTCAGTGCTTGCTCTGGAATTCAAACTCAGGTGAGTGACTAGATACTGGCACTTGCATATATCCTACACCGATTTTGAATGCACTGTTTCTTCTACCCCTTGCATCTCAGGCTAAATCATACATTCATTAGAAAGTTCAAATGGCTTAATACTGCATCCTCAGAGGGCAGGGGCACTCTTGAAGTCAGGATTAGTGTGCCAGAAATTGTTAGCTGTCCCCTCAGTATTTTTTCTCTTCTCTTGTAGAGGAGATGTAGATATAGATGTAGATGATAGTCTATGGCCATACCATCCTGAATGTGCCCGATCTCGTCTATTCTTGGAAGATGTAGATGATAGGCACATGGCCACACAAAGACTACTTTTCCCAGCCTCTCTTGCTACCAGCTATAGTCACATGACTAGGCACTGGTTAAGATGATCTGAAGTGAAGTATATCAATTTTAGGTCATGCCATTAGAAGTATATGCCTTTTACCCTTTCCTCCTCTCCCAGTTTGGTAGACTATAGTATAAGGTGAAAGCCAGAGAAGTTATCTTAGGCTGTCTCAAGTATATGGAAAATCCCAAGTGAATATCTCAAAGCCTCCATGTCAGCCTGGATTACTCATAGTTGGATGGTTGAGGAGAGAAATACGTTTCTCTTTTTAAGTTACTATTGTTTTTGGCCTTTGTATTAGTGAGGACACTATCCTGGCTGCTGTGAGACTGTCTTCTACAAATTCAGATGAAACCCTAGGAATCTATTGTCTATTCAGATGGGAGGCCTTGTCCCTGGGGGGACAGTGAGGGAATCTCCCAAGATCACAAACCTGTATCTGAGAGCTGACACTAATAGGCTTCTTGAGTTTGGGTGATAGGACATGGCTTGTAATGAGTGGTTGGGTGGGCTACCTTTAAGGCATTCAAGGTACCTAAAAAGGATGATCTCGTGCTCAATATGAGAGTCTAGTAAGAAATCCAGCCAGCACTTGGGGATGCCATCACAGCCTAGAACTGGCACATCAAGATCCCAAGTGGGCCGCTGCACTCTGTCCCTCCACAGTTGGGTGTCTACCTCTCTACCCAGGATTTGAATCAGAATGAAGTGTCATCCTCTATAGGGTTGGTTGGCTTACACAGCCATGGACAACCAATACATCTTAAAGCCTCACTTTAAGATACACTAATGGAGTCCAAGTTCTACAAGTCTGGCTCCCCCAGATTGTCCAAACAATGAGTCACATGCTAACAAAGTATTTGGAACTAAGAAGCCCACTGTGGCCATGCTGGCTCCATTAAGGCAGACCAACCTGATGGTGCTAAGCAGCACCTGGTCCTGTGATTGAGCCATCCCCAGGACTGTTCTATGAATATGCTTTTGTTGGTATGCATTTAAAATGGCAACCACCTCAAAATGGCGGATCCAATGACTCAGCATTGCGGCCTCCTCCCCCCTGCCCCTGTATTCTCCCAATATTACCTTATTAGGACATAAGCGGCCTG